>CM053786.1:391263591-391496091 GCA_028749045.1 Cupressus sempervirens
CCTCTTTGCATGTTTGGGGGAAGCACTAAGAATAGGAGAGTATGCTCTTCACCCTTTGGGTGAATCAAAAATCTTGACCTCCCAATGTGGATCCATTTTGTCCATCTCCTAGTGAGATATCTCCTTTAGAGGGCCTTCTATTGGTGGAAATATACCAATAGGAATGACCCAAAGTAGGAACGAGCACAACCTAGCTAACCTAACCCACTATAATCCCAAACCCCTTGACAAAGGTCAAAGCCTTGGGGGGCATACATTTGTCTTCATGTAGTGGAAGTACTTGTGGGATTGTGACCATGAGAAAAAAACAAAGTGAGAATGCTTAAGGTACTCTTGCGGTTGTGAGGTCTATTACTCGTCTTTAACAAGATGTCTTATTATCAGGTGCAAGAGGAGTGTTGTAAACAGGACCCTTTCTAAACACCTTAGGATTAGAAGCTACCCTCATTATCTACTCAACACCTTGGTACAAGGATTGATCCTAGTGGACTACATGGATCACCCCAAGATTTGTACACTCACCATTTGTGTCCCTTTGGTTGTGCCAATGGTACCTCCACGAAAAATCCAATATCTATTGTAGAAAAACCACTTTGTGTGAGGCAAGGAGACATCAAGCATAGGCCAAGTTGTTGAGTAATGACTTGTGACCTTTAGGTAGTTCTTCTTGGTGTGTTCTCAAGTGTAATAGACCTATGGAAATATTTTGAACATACACATGACATTAGCATTCATAGGGTTTTATTTTTGAGATATCACAAGTGCTTGTGTTGAAAAGGTTGCTTTGTCCCTTGTTCAACTATTTGAAGACATATGTTTATATCCTCAACTATTTTCAAAACTTTGTGTCTACTATTGCAAACTAAATTTTTCCTCTATCACAACTATATTTCGGCCTGAAATACATGAAAATTGAACTAAAACATAGATTTTAAGTCATATGCTGCAAAGTTTACTCGATATTTATTGCACATCAGTTTAGAGAAATATTGTGTGGTACTTTTGATTTTCTAGAAGTATCATATTTCTTAACACACTCTATCACCCTACTATATTATACTCTATCATACACCCTACTAGGAAGTATCATCTGTCTGAAAAGCATCATTTGCCTACTGTACAAACTATTGCACGATAAAATTTGTTAATCTTCTATCACCTAGTTTGTTGTAAATTGGCGACTGCTTTCTGTTGCTTGCATAATTGAATCTAGATTGTGGTTTAGCTAAATTAGGGGTGTTTTTGCCTAGTCTTACCACAACTTGGTCTAAAATATCCATGTCTGGTACTGTCTTAAAGCTGAAAATATGAGTTTAGTCTCTTGGATATGAACTTAATGTCTCTATTGATCACTTGTCAAAAACAAGGTTACCTCATTCTCTTGGTTATTTTCTATCGCGCTTCATGCTCAACTCTTGGTTGGAATTACTAGTGTTGTAAATTCTTGAGCACTCTTGACAAGCTATCCGGTTCATTCTATCTTTTGACAAATGATCATTTTGGCTATACAAGTTTTAATCCTACAAGGATTTACTTTGTCTCTCTATGTTAAAGGCTTGTCCTTATATGCTAGTTGTGAATAGACTCCAAGTTGGTCAAGGAATTTGTCCCTCTTTTACTTTTTCCCTATTGTCAACTCCTACTAGACCTCCTCCTAAGCAAGCTTTTCAGGAAGAACATGTTCTTGATAGGCAGGAAGATGCTAACACCACTACTTGGCACAACCCTCTTTATCACTTTGATAAAAAAAATTGATACCCCCTTTGACACTCTTAGAGCTATGGATAATGTTTCACTCACCATGAATCTTGAAGAGAGGAGCCACCTCTTAGAAGACCTTTTTGCACTTAGAGAAGAACAAGCTCTGTTGGATAGAGAAAGACTAGAAGAAGCTAGGCGTATAGCTACTAGAGAAATGTCTCACCCATACACAAAGACCAATACTCACGCACATGACTTTGAGAATAGCTATGCTAATGGAAAGTATATCAACTTGTTTATGAACAACCTATCTTATGGAAACAATGAGACTGACACACCACCAATATCTCCAGGGACACAAGTTGCAAGATGTCCCTCACCACCTATACCTCATAATCACACCATGAGAGTTAGGTCAATAATAAGGTTACTAGTGAGGACCTCATGAGATTTCAACAAGATGAAGTTCAACAAAAACTTATGCTAAAAGCCTTAGAAAAAAATGGAGATCAATACTTTCAATACATGACTTCATAGGGGTGGAAACTCCCTCACAATTATGATGTGCAAAGGATCATTCAGAAAAGAGAGCCAATTGAGGCTAAGATCCTAAGAAAAGAAATGCAAGAGCTAAGAAGTCAACTTTCCCAACTAAAAATGGAAAAAGAGCAATCCAAAACATCTTGTGTGTAAAAAACATATGTGCTCTCCCATTTGATATAACTCTCTACATGGTACCATTTCCTTGGGATATAGAGGTTACCGAGTATGAAAAATATGATGAAAATGGTGATCTGCATGACCATGTACATCGCTTCTACCTTATTAGCTTGGATTTCATGCGTGAGGACACATACCTCATGAGACTATTTCCAAGAAGCTTAAGGGGACAAGTCATTGAATGCTTTGCCAAATTCTCACCTTCCCTTATAACATTTGATGAACTTGCACAATGATTTATCAACAATGCTCGTACAACATACAATACCCAATTACAATGTTGGATCTGTGCAACATAAAACAAAAATAAGGGGAACCATTTCCTACATATTTACAATGATGGAGATCATTAAATTATAGGTATTCGTGACGAATTCTTGAGATTGAAAAAATTGACATCTTCATCAACACACTTGTGCCCAAGTTCTATTATGATCTTAGGAAGCAACTATTTACCTCATTCATTGACATGGTTGAAAGTGTTCATTGCATCAAAGTTGTTGCTATAAAAAAGGGCAACATTGTTCTCAACAAGGATAAAATAGCAACAAAAATGGAAAGGATAAGGGTAAACCTTGGAACAAAAACAAGTATGTAGTCAATAGTGGAGTTTTAGACACTCCTAAGGTTAAGGAGCCAACCTTTCACTTATCCAATGCTATATATGTGGCTAAACAACAAGAGACCTCAAAGCCACAATCTTTTGACAAGGCTAAGAGACACTCTAAACCAAGATGAACTTACAAACCTACGGTCGATTCATATGAAGTGGTATTACAAACTTTGTTTGCCAATAATCTCATTATGTTGCCTAACAATTCTTGACCTTATGACCCACCCATGAAACCTGATTGGTGGAGAGATGACCAATATTGCAACTACCATAGGAATAAGGGTCATAATACTGATAATTTCTACAAGCTCAAGGATTTCATTCAAGGTCTCATTGATGAGAGAAAAGTTTTCACATATGGCTTAGTTAAAATTTCTGACCATAAGGCTTTTAAACAACCATTTCCTAACTATGAAAAAGGAGAGACATCTAATTCCAACAAAAAGGATAATGACACCAAGATTAGCTATGCATACACCAATACAGATAATGTGATCAACATGATTGAACCCATAAGTGAAAGTATCTATATTATGGGTCCCAAATTTGATGAGGAACCCAATTATGACACTAATGATGAAAAACCTTAGGTGGCCTTGAGAATAGACAACCCTCATCATAACTTCAAAGGCACTAGATCTAGGGTGTCCTTTAGGGTGTCAGATTCTTTCTCTTCTCATGGTGAGACCTTGAACATTGTCACTAGGGGAGAAATATAAGGTTTTTCTCTAAGTGGTCAATGGTCCCAAGCATGCCTCATCTTTGAAATAGGTGGCTCCACCTGCTATATCTAGTTATAACCTTGTGATTCAACTACAGAGGACTTCTGCACAAATCTCCATCTATGAGTTGCTTGAGTTGTCTCATTTCCACAAAGAGATCCTAGAGGAGGCTCTACGCATTGCTAATGTTCCCACATTTATTGATGCTGATAAATTCCAAGCTATAGTGAACAAAATTTCCTCACCTCATTATCTTACATTTTTAGAAGAAGATGACAAGTCTCTTAGTCATCCACACAATCTTGCCCTCTATATTGAAGTTCAAATCTATCACACCTGAGTCCAACAAGTACTGATTGAAAATGGTGTCAGGTTAAATAGTGTTTCCTTTAGTGTTATTCAAAAATTAGGAATGTTAAAATTTGCAATTGATCTTAGATGGAAAATAACCATAAAAGCATATGATGAAGTTGAATAGTCTTCCAAAGGCTCAATTGTACTTCTTATCTGTATAGGTCCTATGGAGAAAGATGTGGTCTTCCAAGTATTAGACATCCCACTTGCTTACAACCTTTTGTTGGGTAGGCCATGCATCCATGAAATACAATTTGTACCATCAACATACCATAAATGTATCAAATTTCCACTCAACAGTGTAGAAATAGTGATCTTAGATGACAATTCCATGTCTATCAATATGCTTATTGTTGTAGAGTCATTAGTGCCACATAATATACCTTTTAGTGACATTAGATTATCATTGATAGAATGCGAAAAGAAGCTAAAAATGATGAGTATTGGAATGGGAGAATATACCTTGGAATCTATTACAAGATTACCTATTTTTCTATGTTCTTATGGAAAATCGTCTAAGAAAATGAAGCATTCAGCTTCTACTATGACTGTCTTTGGCAATGAAAAGAGATAAGGAAACACTTCCTGATGGTCTGTTAGATGATTAAGTATCAAAGCACTCCATTTGTGATAGTTCCTTGTTGTCAACTATGGTCTAATGCCAAACTGACATGTGTGACAAGACTCCATGAGATCAATCAATGAAACCCCCAAAATGCAAGAATAATGAATCAAAGAACCCCCTAGTGTATGATTCGGTGCTTTATAGGTGGTGCATGTACAATAGGCAACTTATCAAAATGTACAAGGTGGACTTCTGATTTTGCCTCTTACAACTGCCTTTTGAGGCCTAAATTTGGAACTAAGCACTGTAGCTCAAATGTACAACAATTTTGAAAAGTAATCAAAGCAATACAATGCAAAAAAGGCCCTAAGTCTGAAAGTGATATTTCTATCCACACAACCCTATAATTTGATTTCAAATTTGGAAAGTAGACAAAAAATTATGCACTTTCAAAAAAAATGGAACCTATTTTCGAGTCCAAATGAGCCTGTATAGAGCATTTCAAGTTGCAAAATACAGGATTGGACAGGTACAATCACCAAAAGATGCAAATTTTGACAAATCCTTGCACCAAAACTAGAAAAGAACACCACCATTAGAAAGTTTAGGAAATTCTACCCAAAAAAAAAAAAATCACACCTAAATTGGAGTCTGAATGTCCAAGTTATGGCCTCTCAAAGTCAGGTTGCCAAATCAAAAACACATCTGAAGAGGGGTATGGGAGGAAAATTGTGTGCTTAAATTTGATGATCAAATGACCATCATAGTAGTTATAAAATGCCTGGTTTTGATGGTCATACGGTTGTCAAATTTAACCTCATAAAATGATGACATCAACAAATGTCAGCCCAGTGATGACATCAGGAGGGTACAGAATCGTGCGGACTGTATGGATAAGTACTTGAAAAAACACATGTCATGTCTGATGTGGATGGCTATTGACTAGGATTGTTGATGATGTGCTGAGGTGCCACTCCTATGTGGAGGGCATTGACGTGTAACTACGCAGTCGCTGAAGTGGCAGTATAGGATTTGACTGCATGTCCTCAAAAAATTGGCAGTCAGAGACTGTCGAAAAGATAGTGTTCGGGCAGGAAAAATGTATACTTGCCAGAATATAATAATAGTCACTGAAAACTATCATCGAAAATAGGGGCTAAAATAGTCACCAAAAACCATGTGCTAACAGCACAAGGTACGGGAAGCAATTGAAATTGTCATTGGTGCCCAGATTAACCAATGTGCATGTTGAAGAAAGTTTAGATGGCTAGGAAGTGAACCAGACATTAGTGATTCAACCACCATCGCTGAAAGCAGAAAAGAGTGCCAGAAAGGCTTGGACGGGGGCCAAAGAACCACTTGAGGGAGTTGAATAAAGTGTTGTCACCAATTGTTAAAGCATCAAAATCCTCAACAATTATCCCACATTCGAGGGAGTAAATAAAAACAAGCCTATGCAACAATAAAAAAAATAGACTACTGTGTAGTGTGGTGTGCTCGACCGATGTAGGGTCTGTTAGAATTCGCAAATAAACTGCCAAATTTAAAAATTCCCTTTCTGAAGTGTGCAGAATATGCAAGTTGTAATGAAGTATAGTCTGATGCCAAGAATATTCCACCAAATTGCATGGCTGGGGCGTCACTGCCCGGTTCTGCAAAAAAAAAATTCTCTACTAGCTCGACTAGGCGTAATTTTTTTCGAAAAATGCAGAGAATTAAATTACAAATCCAAATTGAATGAAATTGCAAATCTAAAAATCATACTTGAACTAGCAAATTTGGGCCTCCAAGTGCCGATTTGCAAAAAAAATTTGCCTCATGATCAACTTTGGCCTAGGGTAGGCAACTTTATAGCTAATTTTCACCGAATCAACATTTTGGATGCTATGACGAGGTCAAATCTGGCTCTAGATGCTCCCGATGACTGTGATACTCCAGATTTGGGCCGAGGTGCAAAAGCAAGAAGATGGTCTCAAATGGCTATGTGAAGAGAGATTCTCCAAGAGCTCTGATACCATGTAAGAATTTTCCTTAGGGAAAGATTCACCCAAGATCATAGAACTCGAACACAAGCACAATTATAGACCAAAAAAGAGTATGATCAATTAATCAATCATGTCCTCATACATCGCTCTGTGTACATACACACTAGGAGTGTTTGTAATTAAAGGCCTCTCAAGATGCATCTAGAATGTCTCTAGAAGGAGCCAGGAGATAAGATAAGCATGACAACTAAGCAGACATCTTATCCTTCATTGTAGATGAGAGGATAAGAATGACAAGGTTTATCTCAAGTGGAGATGTTGTAGACACCATGTGCTTAATTAGTGTGCTAACTCCTATGTTGTAGACACCATGTGCATAAAAGAGGTGTGAACTCCAATGTTGTCAACATGACAAATCACAAGAGTACACATACTCCTAGGTGACTAATAAATAAATAATAAAAATATGCATTAACCTAAGTAAACTTAAGTAAGTGTAAATAGTAAATACTTATTTACACCAACAAAAAGGAAGATCAAGATATGAGATATTGAATCTATAGAGAGGAAGAGGTTAATGATGAAGTCATCTTAGCTACCCCTATTTCTCCCAAGAGATATAGGAAAGGCTACCAATTTCTAAAAAAAAATGGGTTACCGTGGTCAAGGACCTTTGAATAATAACTAGAATTCTCTTATAGAACCCATAAGTCACACCAAGGGATAAAAAATAAAAGATATTATAGGCTTAAGGTATGGTGTTGAAGACGACTTGCTACAATTTGATAGGGAAGTCCCTATAGCTAGTGAATCTGAAGATGATATCCAACCTACTATTGTTGCTCTAACACATGAAGAGGATTTCACCCATTCTACCTCCCTTATTTTGGGACAAGAATGTTGTTCTATGATAACATTTTTGAAGCATCTATGTCTAAGTAGCCCAAATTTGATGAGTCAGATGTTGAAAATCCTAATACGAAGAGAATCAGGAGAAATATTGCTCGACTTGTCACTTAAGATCAAAGTATTGATTCTCAAGAATATGAATGTGAATCTCTTTCTAATGCCTCTTATGAATTAGGCATGGATGTGGTACATGCATATGTTACTCAACCTAATATAATCGATAAGCCTCGTGTAGAGCCAAATGAGTTGGATTTGTAACTTGCCTTAGGGAATCATGTTGATTCCTATAGGAAGTATCTTAGTCTAGATTCCTTTGGAGCTTTCTCTATAGGTTCGACCTTTCTCATCACCAGAGATGATTCCTATCACATTGAAAATCTCAAAACTTCCACCTCACTTCCGCTCATGCACCCTAATCTCATAGATTGGTCTATTCAAAATCAAAGACCCGAGCTACCCTCATTTCAAAATGAATATGAGATTGCATGCTACCTAAATACCATTGAACCCATGGTATCTTCCACCAATGAACCGATAGTTAACATGATTGAGATAGACATCAAGTACCTCAATCAAAAATTGAAAAGATAAATAAAAAATAAGAGTTCAGATGTCGAAAACCACCTTGCAATGATGTCTAAACCAAAAAAGAGTAAAAAGAAAGATGTATCTAAAGGTGAAAACCTCTTTGAGGAACCTAAGAATGAGGTACTAGGTAGTCTTCTAAGATACTTTTAGGATAGATCATCGATTTTGACAAAAATGACACAACCTATCAACTTAGGTACAAAGGATTCTCCCAAGATTAAACATGTGGCTCAATCCTTATCAGTATAAGAAAAAGAACAATTCACACCATACTTTAAAGAAAAAAGGATTAACTTTGATGGACCTACGTTGATATGCTTGGCTTAGATACATAACTCATTACACATGCCTCTCTGTCATTCCTGGGGTTAAACCTGTTAAGCATAAATTAAGAAAGATGCATCCTCATGTTGTCTTGTTAATCAAAGCTAAGCTAGAAAAATTGCTAAGTGTCAAGTTAATCATAGCTATTGACTATGCAGAATGGATATCTAATATAATGCATGTTTCTAAAAATGATAAGTCCATTTATGTTTTCACTGATTTTAGAGATTTAAACAAGGCATGCCCAAAGGATGATTTTCTGCTACCAAACATAGATATGATAGTAGACATGACTATGGGATATGAAATGTGTTCCATAATGGATAGCTTCCCAAGGTACAATTGGATTAAGATAGTTCCCAAAGATGAGGAGAAAATGACTTTCACTTGTGTGTGGGGTACATTTTGTTGGAATGTCATGTTGTTTGGGCTAAAAAACACAGGTGCTACATACCAAAGAGATGTGACTACAACCTTCTATGATATGATGCATAAAAACATGGAGGATTATGTTGATGATACCCTCGAAAAGTCTAAACAATGAAGCACTCACTTACCTAACTTGAGTTTGATATTAGACCACATGGAACATTTCAACTTAGGCTTTGTCCCAAAAAGAGTGCTTTCAGTGTCACATTTGGAAATTTGTTAGGGTACATAATATAACCTAAGGGCTTAGAGTTTGATCCAGAAAAGGTACAATATTTTATGGAAATATCACCTCCCAAAAACATTAGCCAACCAAGGAGTCTGCAAGGATGCCTTTAGTCCATCGAGAGGTTCATATCTCAACTAGCTGATAGATCACAACCATTTAACAAAAATCTGCATGAAGGGCTTGCGTACATATGGAATGAGGAGTGTGAGAAAAGTTTGGCTCAAATCAAAGAGTATTTAACAAAGCCACTTATCCGCATGCCTTCAATTCAAGGGAAGCCTTTGATTGTTTACATCTCATCTACTTCAAATTCTTTAGGAGCTTTGTCGGCACAACATGATGAGAATGGGAAAGAAATATCTATATACTACATCATTCATGCATTGGTTGCTTATGAGCTCAATTACAATAATGTCAAGAAATATTGTCTAGCTATAGTGTCTGTGTCACACAAACTTTTCCACTACATGCTCACATGAACCACACAAATTTCTACTAAAATTGATCCTTTGAAATATCTCTTGAGTAGGGTTTTGCTTATGGGTAGACTACAAAAATAGATGATTATTCTTTCAAAATTTGACATTCAATATGTCAAATGTAAGGATATTATAGGATAGGCTATTGTTGATTAGTTTGTTGAGTTCTCAATCACAGATAGCACTCTTGTGCAAATTGACTTCCTTGATGCATCTATCATGTACATTACAGAAAGGACTTGGAAGATGTTCTTTGATGAGTCATATACTCAAAATGGAGCTAGTGCTAGAATTATGTTTGTCACACCTCATGGCTACACTATTCCAAAATCTTACAAGATATTATTCCCATGCACTGATAATATATTTGAACATGAAGCTCTAACTAATGGAATCAAGTTAGCCCTTGAACGGAGAATAACAGAGCTACACATATATGGAGATTCCAAACTTGTCATCAATCAAGTTAATAATGAATATCAAACTAAGGATGACAAGATAATACCTCACAAAAAATTGGTTAATGCCTTAAAGAATTACTTCACATTTGTTACCTTCCAAAAAATTCCTAGGGCAGAGAACAAGGTTACAAATGCTATGGAAAGTTTGACATCTATCCTACAACTAAAAGAGTATGAATCTCACTTCAAATTCCTGCTGGAAGAATTGCGCCATCCCTCTTACGATTCCCCTGATAACCAAGTCATTTGCACATTTTTCAATCATGATTCATCTTGCTACTCCACTATCTTCTCCTATTTATGAGACCAAATCATTCCTAAGAACCTTACACACAATGAGAAGTATTACCTTATCTGCAATGCCTCTCATTACACCCTTGTCTCTAGTGACCTATATAGAAAGGGATTAGACATAACACTCCTTAGTTGTCTAGAGATAGAGGAGTCCAAAAAGGTGTTGGCCAAAGTTCACAATGGCATTTGTGGTTCACATTCTAGTGGCCTTTCACTTACTCAAAAATTGCTTGGGGTGGAATACTATTGGCCAACTATGCAAGTTGATGCCATATGATATACTAAATCCTGTAAGAAGTGTCAACTACATGACAACTTGATTCATGCTTCTAGGCATGAACTCATCCCTTCTAACACACATTGGCCTTTCCAGAAATGGGTCTTTGGCTTGGTTGGCAAGATTCACCTAAGTTCATCTAGTGCACACAAGTTCATTATCATAACAACTGAATATTTCACTAAATGGGTCTAAGGTGTTCTGCTTTTTGCTACTATAGGCAAACACGTTGCCTTGTTTATATTGAATCATATTATTTGTCACTATGACATTCCCTCCTCCATAGCCATTGACAAAGGGGGACGATTTAAGAACAAGGACCTTAGGAAACTTTGCAAGAAGTTTAAAATCAAGCAACATTAGTCCTCAATATACTATCCCCAAGGGAATAGCCAAGTTGAGGCCTCAAATAAAACGCTACTGAAAATATTGCATAGAATATTTTACAAGTCAGAAAGGGATTGGAACCTACAAATTAATCTAGCATTATGGGCCTATAGAACCACTATACAGACTCCCACTGGGGTTGTACCCTTTGCACTTGTATATGGTTCTAAGGCTGCCCTCCCATTAGAAGTTGAAATTCCCTCTTTGTGAGTCTCTTTACATGGATTAATCACTAATGAGAACAATAGGGCTATGAGGATTCACAAGACTGAGACTCTCATTGAGCACTAAAAGGATTCTTCTGATCACATGTGAGCTTATCAGAAGAGGATGTCTACTAGTTATAACAAGAAAGTTTATCCTCATGAATTCCAAGCGATGGAGCTCATTCTTAGAGAAAATCCAAAGAATTAGTAGAACTAAGAGAAGAAAGGTAAGTTCAAGCCTAATTAGTTTGGTCTTGACATCTTCACTATTGCATTTGGATCTGGTGCCTATCATCTTTCTACAACTGAGGGGGAACAACTCCCTAAGCCTATCAACATTCTCCATTTGAAGAAGTTCTATGTTTGAAGCTATCCTGAAAAAATCCAAAAATATATATATGGTGCTAAAAATTCCTTGAAAAAAGAAAATATCCAAAAAAATTGATCATCTTAGTGAAAACTTAGCAATAGGTGCTTTTATGTATCACAAAATTTTAATTTAAAAAAATACAAAAAAGGCCCTAAAATTTTTTTCCAAGTGGTGAAAATCTAGAAACAAGCACTACTTTAGACCCTTGCACCTATTTCTATTAGTCTTGCTTTGCGCTCATTTACTTCACTTCTCACTTTTTGCCTTGCCTAGCTTGGAATCAACTCTCATCTAAATCTAGGGGGCATAAACTATTTAGCTTATCAGGGTCTCTTTGTTGCGTTGGTGTTTCTTTGGCAACTTGTCTAATAGTGTTTCTCAACACTTCTCTTGCTTGACATTGAGTGTTTCTCAACACTTTTTAGATACCTTAATTATAGCCTTAGATGTTGCGATATTTCTCACTACCAGATTTAAGTCCTAAAGAAATGGTCACGTGACTTACACACATGCACTTGAACATTAAACTTGTTGAGACTCGATTGACTTTATTTTCTGTGTGATGTATCAGAGCCCGATTTCGTGACACTTGGGCAATAATGGGTCCATGATAAGTGTGGACATTTAAATTCTATTATATGAAGCGAGGACTTCCCCTTGTAGAAATTTAATAAGCAATTTTATTCCTTCTAAATTGTGACATCAATAATTAAACTAAGTTAAGAAAATTTGAATATTTAAACGATAAATTACCTTTTATTTTCATCATTGTTGGAATGAAAAATAGCCCTACGTGGATGAATCAAGAAAACATTAAACTCTATGATTAATCCAACTTAAAAAATAAAAAAATAAATTATCCCCCTTGACTATATAAATAAATTTGAAATTCCTAAAAATATTTTCAAAAAAAAAAAAAAAGCACCTACAGGATGCTGGTTAATACATGGGAGCTTATTACATTCAAAAGGTAAAAGAGAATATTCCCTAGATACCTCCACCTTTTAAATATCCTTCTTTGTTAAAATATTATTATAAATTTAATTTAAAAGAAAAGAAAATACATAAAGTAAAACTCTAAATATCCTAAAGCTACCTACTAAACTTTATATTAACTCCATCTCTCCACCTCACCATCCAAGCGCAAGCTTTTGGGACCATGGGAAACACATCTAATGCTTTGATTTTATGTCATTATTCTTATTGGTGCAAGTCTGAATGTTTCCCATTGTAGCCTGGGTAAGCACTCCATCAATTAGTGGATGCTTGACTAAGGGTGGGGGGGGGGGGGGGGGGGGGCGCATCTTGTTTGAAATATGGGCCTCCTTGTAATAAATTTGGATCTCCTCAAGCCCCTACAGACTCTACATGGGGAAGTAATCAGAAGAAAACCATTGGGCAATGCTTAGCTTGGAAACACATGCCAAGGAAATGTGAGGGGGATAAGGTAGGCAGCTTGGTAGATGTGCCCGTGTAGGCTGATTTGGGCCACCTTATGCATAGACTCACTATTTGTTTGTGATAATCTACAAGTGAGGAGATAATATAAAAGATTGTGTGCAAAGTCATGGCTGGTGACGTGGTGTAGACAAATCAGATTCTTTTTTTTTTTTTTTTGCCTACCTCACCACCATGGAAGAGCTTAGATTTGTGTGTGGAGTGGGGGGGCATAAAACAATCTAAATCGAAGCACGTTGTGTTATAGTCAACTTGTGTGTAAAGAAAAAAATAATAATAATCCATATGTTTGTCATGGGAAAGCACCCAAGTCCACTTGGGGTGACATGTAGTGAAGCTAGAGTATGAGGAATGTTGTCTCTATCTTGTCTCTTTGAAATTATAGATTTTGTATGCTTGCTTAGTATTAAAAAAAAAATTCCAACCCCCAGCAATTTAATATAGTGAACACACATGCTATATTCACTGAAGCATTAAAATGGTCTACCTTTCCCATAAATGATCAAAGCTACAACAATGAGCATTGAAAATAAAAGAGAAACAATTACAGAAGTTGCACATGCCACTTTAATCTTTTCTCCTTTTGTTAATAGGACTGCACTACTCTAAGAAATATTCAGCGAAGCTTTCTCATGATCTCATTTCCCAAAAATGTTCAAAGTGTGGTTACACAACTTATCTACCTCTATGAGCTACACGATTCTATAAATAAGAGGGGGTCATTTGTAATGCTACGAAGGAAATTCTTGGATCAACATGACATTTTTTTAAGCGTTATGAGACTGATATTAACTTTCCACACTTAATGTGAATTGGCTAACCTTTGCAAAAGATTTTGGAAACACAACTTACTTAGAGGGCTAGTATTTGCTAATTGTAGAAATTTACTATCATGTGAAAATATGCCATCCATAACAACCTTTATGGAAGACTTGTAATTAATTGTAGAAATGCAAACTATTAGCCCTAATATTAACCATGAGAAATTTCAAACTTTTTTTGCAATCTCTAATCATTTGAAAATTTAGGCCTCTTCTTGGAGCAAAATCTATACTATTTTTGTTAAGGAAATAAGATATGATACCTTTTAAATTTTATATATATCCCTTATGTGTTGTATTCACAAACTTGTGTCTTATTTTCTTACGCGCGCACGCACACACACACACACACACACACATATATATATACTAATTGTTATTATGTAAGTATATTTTGCATTTGTTTTCAATGTAAAACTAGCTTGATAACCTTGAGATAACTGTAGATGTAATGGTCCCATGTGTATTTCTGTATTTTCCAAGTGCAGTGATAGAGGGATGAGGCATGTCCCATGCGGGGATATGTCTCTACTTGGGTTGGGGAGGATTGAAAAGAAGGAGACTCACGTGGGGTTAGGTGGCATTGAAAACCACTTTCCTTCCTCCCTCCAAAGATGGGCGCAGACTCCTAAAATCTCAGCCACCTTTGTTGACTCTACAAATGCTTCCCCTTCTCTTAAATTTTTTATCCCACTCCTCCATGTGTACCTTTTTGGTTGTTATTCCTTGGGCCACATTTGGGAATGATGCCTTGTCCCAAGTTACATCCACCTTTTTGAGGATATCCACTTAAATTTTTATGCCTTAAAAGTTTTCTTTGGTAGGCATCCAAAGCAAAAGAGATGATCTTGCAGGCTTAGCACATTTATTCCTTGGGAAACACACCAAGCTTTAGGAGGAGCCATAGGATTTGATAGGGGAGCTTGGCAAGTGGCCAAGTGGTGTGGGTAGATGGGTTAGGGAGTAAGTTAGGGGTTAGATGTTAGTAAGGATTTGGGGTTAGTTTGAGGTGTAGTTAGGAGTTAGTGGTAAAGTTACATTATAAAAAACCTCATTTGAGGGAGTCTCGTACAGCTGTTACCCCGATGAGTGGGTATGTGGAAATCAGAACATCTTATGATATTATTATTGCTAGAGACTCTATAGGTATATGTATATTATATTAGAAATTTGTTATATGTGACTTAATCTTAAAAAGTATTTGACCCTGGAAAACATAACCATGTCAGAGTTATGGAGTAAACTTCACTTTTAGTAATGGTAACCTGGCAAATAGGTTATCATCCATGTATATGTATGTGAGTTATTAATCATTCCTTAAAATAGGAATAAATTTTGGAATAAGCCCACACAAGGTCTAGGATAGGATGAACATTTTAGTTTTGCGACTTCTAGGAGGAAGTCAAAGGCTAGTGGGGGAGGATGTAAGATCCCTCCTTGTATGTATTTGTTGAATATGAATTCCTCTGTTGAATCTATTGTAGGATATTAAAATGAATATGAAGTAATGTTTTGTATTGTAAATGTCCTAATGGAATTAAGAATAGTTGATACATCCATGTTTTAATACTCAGTGATTCGAGAACTACCACATTATCTCGACTGTTTAGACATTAAAATTTCACTAACAATGATATGAGGAATTTTCACCTCATGATAAGAGTGTTGATTTTGGTACCTCGATGATTAGGTTTTGTGCTTTCAGATATTTTAGTATTCCTTAATTGGTGATGTTTATGATGTTAGGTATATGCATGTCTAACGATGATTATTCTAGTATTTTAATCTGAATTAATGAATAAGTTATGTTATATTGATTATGTGATTTTTGATGATTAAATATGAGTAGAAATGAATTAAATAGTTAATTATATGAAAGATTCATGTTTTGATTTATGTAACTATCCAGATAAGTTTTGAATATATGTATGTGATTTTCTTCAGCTACTAATGTGTGCAATGAGTGTGTAGGATATTTTAGCCAAGAAATCTAATGGAGAAATGAAATTGAACTGTATGTGGAAACCAGGGTTGAGTCTAATAAAAGATGCATACCCCATTGTTCATATTTTATTTGTATCATGAGATGTATCCATGCATCATTCTGTAATCAATAAGTGTTAATGTTTTGTAACAGTGATTTTTCAGTGTCACTTGACACTCGTGAATTTGTATATGCATTCCAACATAATAGTTAGGGTTAACCGAGTAACCTAAAGATCTAAGTTGGACTAGGTTAGTGACCTTTTTGCTAATCAGTTAGTATTTGAGATTAATTACCCTAATTAGGATTAGGGAGTAATCTACTTTTTTGAAGGTTATCAGAAAGTCCTAATATTTCTTAGCTTTTGATAGGTCCCTAATTAATCCTTAAGACCTAAAATCATGAAATCTAAGTACCCAAGGGGTATGGGTATGGGTTGGGGGCATTTTCCACCCCCCTAGCCCCTTTTGTTGACTTTTATGGTCACTCAAAAACCCCATTTTTGCTTTATTGCGAAAATTGAATGATTTCATCATGGGTTGGATAACTTTAACTCCATATTGAGGTTAGCCTTAGGTCTAGTTGAGTTAGAAGCCTCTAGAACTTTTGGGCAAGTGGGGGAGTTATTTCTTTTTAGAGGTGGTTGAGTTTAGGATCCTATTTTAGAGACAATTTTGAGGGGGTTTGAGTGTTCACCCAACCTCTAGTTTTAGAGAGATTTTCAAAATTGAAGGAGAAGGATAGGAAAGCAAGCTCATCTCAAACTTGTTCATTTTCCATAACCTATTTTTTTGAAGGTAAGAATACTCTACTTCATTTTGGTTTCATGTTGTGCTCCATGTTTTTAGTTTTATGTTTATGTATGTATGTGTGCGTGTTGAGTATGTTGCGAGGGATTGAAAACAAGTTTTCTTGAATGTCTTTCCTTCGTGTTTGTTTTGAATTTTGAGGTTTTGTTGTTTGAGTGTTTTGGCATTACTCACCCTTGAATAGGGCAGAAGTGGCCATTTTTCAGGGGAAGGTCTTTAGTTGGACTCCAACAATGTAGAGTCTCTTCTCAGGATGAGAAGAGGGAGAGAGGGTATGGTGTTATGGGCCCCTACCTGTCAGCACAAACCACATATGAGTTTTGGCATGCAAGAATGGAAGAATGAAAGTTCTTGAGTTATAGCCCCGATAGGGCATCTATTTTGGTTTTATGTCTGATGTCTCCTGTTGGAAAAATCCACCTTCTCCCTAGTTTGGTTCAATGTTGGATCTGTTGTGAAAACTCGGTATGGGAATGAATGTCTGATTTTTTCCTTATGTTATGATTGGTTGTCTCCTAGTTAGTTTTCATTCTCTCCATGATCACCGAGATGTATTGCAGAATTTGAAATGGATCCCTTGTTAAGGGCCAAGAAGGAAATTCATATTGTTTTAATATTCAGTTATGTTGGGAGATTTCTCATCAGGATTGAAATCCTGTGTAAAAATATTATTGTTAACTTATTATGGAAATGGAAATGATGTTGGGTTTTCTTCCTAGTTCTTTCCCAGTGGAGCCTTTGAATCAAGTAGTCAATAAATAAAAAAATGATTTAAGTAATATCCTCGCTTATGAGATTCTCATATTTTCAGTTTTATGCACATGTGTATTGAAAAGTAGATAAAATGGTGATGTTCAATTATGCAAATTTCAAGTTCAAATATGTTAAGAAAAATTTGCATTTGAGTTGTGCTTAAATTTCATAATTATGCATGTGTATGAGTAAGTTAAGTGATTCTATTCGAATACATATGTATTACATTTAAACATATTATCGTTTTAAAAAGAAAAAGAAAAATTTGTTGGTGTGTTTTTGCCCTATATTTTGGGCATGACATGATGTCTATGATGATTTCTTTATTGACTGTTCCCTCTCTAATAGTCTCTCAAGGATTTTATGGACTAGAAGACTTGGGGCATGAGGCATGTTTTACTTATTTTCTGCTTGTGGGTATACTTTGTTAATCTAAAGTGGTGTGAGCATTAATGCTTGTCCTACTTAACATTTTTGATCTACAACATATCATCCTTATCTATTTTCACAAGACCACACTTGGGGGTTATCTTGGCGCTTATGCCTTGATACAAGTGTAATATTGCTATATGAAACTTAGGGAACCTAACTACATTAGTCATCTTGAACTATATATCTTTGATGCTTAGGTTAGGTTCCCACATGCCTATCCAATATAGATCATATTCATATCCTCATAATTATGCTAGTGATGATTATATGATCTTTTGATGTCCCTAATAAAGCTCAATGATGAAAATTAGAGTCTAATTATGTGTCCCTTACAATCACACCTTCGCATACTAGCTTGCATTTTTAGGACTCATTCTAGTTTAGCTTTTGCATCTTGCATGTTGAGAGATTTCTCTCTTTATCTTTCATGGACGTGTTAGCTAACTATGCTCACCTTTTTCTCACTTCCTCTCAATCACATTGTTGTCACAAAAGTTTGCACCCTTGTCCAAAGTTTTTACATAAGGACAACCTTGTGAAACATGGAAACAACCTCCAAGCTATGGGACTTGAACTATTAGGTTAGTCTTTGGAGAAGGTCAGCTTCCTTTACTATCAAGGTGCACCTAAAAAAACTTGGAGAGGAAAAGGGAGAAGGAATGCATGAAAGAAAATTGACCTACTCTAACCTAAGGGGTGATGCACCAAAATAGAGTGTTTGACCTTATCTCTGTCCATAAATGCACAGTTAACTAGTTATAACCTCAAAGAATATAGATTCGGACTTTTCTTAATTCAACAACCACATGTAGATCAGACAACAAAAGAATGTTATAGTAAGAAACCTCACTTAATATCATTCAAATGCCAAAAGTAGATACAATCATGAAAATTGTAGAATATAGACAAAAACATTAACAAGAGGCAAAAAAAATCTTGCACAGTGTGTTAATGGCTAAAAGAGACTCAGCAAAGGATTGCAATGCCTTAGAGGCATGAGAAATCATAGTAGTGTGCATAGAAGATACACTAGAGAATTAGAGAAAAATCAACCCTTACAAAGATTACAAAATTTGCCTTTATAGCTCAGGAAAAAATGAGATATTTTTAACTAAAGTTACTTCACAACCACTGTCATTAAGTGCTTAGAGAATAATCAAGGTGACCCAAACACTAGATTTAATTTGGTATGCTTCCAGAGGCATGAAAATCATGAAACCCTAACTTAGAAGAAACCTTGAATTGAAAAAGAGGCACCAATCAATGCTAGAACCCTCAAAATGGACAATCAGGTAGTGAAAAGAGTGCCCCTACATCATTTCTAGCAAAGCAATAATTCTAGAGTGGTTGAATTGATCAAAAAGATCAAATTTTTCAAAAAACCCTATCTTCCTTTGTTTCTATCTTACAAATCAGCAAGGTCATCAGTCAAACAAACCAAGATGAGCCATGTGGACCAATAACATTACTTCCTTTTGCCACCTCACAAGGTCTTTGTAAGTGACTACCCCATTGGCCAACTAATTTTGCCACCTTCTTAACTAAATTATGATGGCTTTATGAAACTGCCAACTTAACAACTGTTGGCTACAGTGTTATTTCCTTAACTAGGCCCACTAGGACACATGGCCATTTGGCACTTTCTTACAATGCTTAAAGTCCTTGTAATTCCATAATGCAGGCAAGCAATGATCTTTGATTACCAAATGATTGACGATCACGAAGGACCCCAGTTATTACTGCAGTGCTCTTAAAACTTTTAGGCCCACAAACTGCTCAGCATCCAGCATGACAACACACCACCCTTTCTGGTGAATCAACATGAAGCAACTGGAAGAAAATCCACCTTAGCATGACCTAACATCCAACTGGAACTACCTTTTATCCCTCGCGGCCCTGAGGGTACACCCAACCTATCAATGCACCAACCAATAGAAACATGGCCCTTTGCCAACCTGTCTGACACTGACCCACCACGCCATGGCCTACAAAAGGAAAGGACCCACCTACCACATGCCAATCCATCTCTATGTTGCTATGGATAACTACCTTGCAACTCTGCAAGGTGACATAGTGACAATTGTAGATGATCCTTGATCTGACAATGAGGAAGTTGCATGATGAACTAGCCCACACTTTGCACAGTCATTACCTTAGCCAATAAGAAGCCAACAAACTGCCAACATGCTCTAACAACTACCTGACTACTCTAACAGGAAAGGGGTCCACTGAGCTATCATTATGTTGCATAAAATAACTATCTTGCAACTTTGCATAGTGACTAACGACGATTGTAGATCACGAAAAGATCTAACAATGGGGAAGCTGCGGACCCTCAAAAATATTAAAGTGCGCAGTCACTTAGGAATTTAAAAATAACCTAGGGTTTAGTATAAGGTATTTTGTCCCCATTTTATTTGAATTTTCAAATATGTGAAGTTATTACATTTGAATTCAAATATGGCAATTTTTGCAGGAAAGCAAAATGAGTAACAAATCTAGTGACTCGGGGGGGTGCATGCCAGCTATGCACTGACCAGTAGCCTGCACATCCACTGGAAAATAGAGTCATAGAAATCATGAAGATATGCTAGGTAAAATCTCTAAAATTGTTGAAAACATGCCCAAGAACCTCAAAACTGCCTATCTGCAACTAAAACCAAGAACCAAAATCCTCTACAAGCTCTACAAAAAACATGTGTACTCGTGCACTTCTTGGAAAGCAGGAAACCACAGGAAGGAAACTAACCTAAATATATACACAAAACACTCATCTTTTATCAAAGGCAGGACTTAAGATGTATTCCATTAACTAGAATAGGTAGAATTTCACCATTAGGCCTACTTAATTGAAAAGCATTGGCTTGTTTGCAACTCATAAACACATAGAGACCACTCCATAGTACATCAAATTTTGAGTGCCTCCCTAGTTTTGTCCTATCTGCATCCCACTTTAAAACTAGATCACCCTCTTTGAAGATTCTAACCCTGGCCTTCTTATCAAATCTCTTTTTCATTTATTTTTGATGTGTTTCTAGGGTATGCATGGCCTATTTCTTTTTCTCTTCCATCTCCATCAGCTCTGCCATTCTTACTATCATGGCATCACTTTCCATTAGCTCCAACTGATGAGCCAATTCTAGAGATGGAAATTCTAACAAAATTGGAAGCCTTGCTTCCCTGTCATATACCAACATAAAGGGTCAATTTCCTATGGCTCTCTTAGGTGTTATTCTATCAGTCCATAGTGTTTTCTTCAACTTTTGATGCCAACACCTCTGATTATCCTCTATAGTCCTTTTCATAATCTTGATTAGGTTTTTGTTAGATGACTCGGTCAAACCATTACCCTGAGGATAGTAGTTTGAGGATGTGCTCAAGTAGATATTATGATCAATTGCCCATGTACAAATCTAAGCTCCTACAAAATATTTTGCATTATCTAAAATAATGGTTGAAGAAGCACTAAGCCTAGTAATAATTTCATCAAGGAATTCAACAATTGAAGTGGCATCCTTCAATGTAACTTCCTCTATCCATCTGGTGAAGTAATCTGTAGCTACTAGGATCCATTTGTGTTCAAAAATTGAAGGAGGATTGATGGGACCTATGAAGTCCAATCCCTATTGAGAAAAAGGTTGGTCCACTTAATTGGAATGAAGAAGAAGAGCTGCAAGTCTTTTCTTACCAAAGAAGAAGGCACATTTTTTACACTTCCTCACATACTTATGATAATCATGGAACAAGGATGGCCAGAAATAATTAGCTCTCATTATCTCCATTGTAGTTGTCAATGTTGAAAACTGGCCACCATCAAGACCATCATGAAGCTCTTTGATGATTCTTTCAACTTGGTTTGTACCAATGCATCTCAATAGGACTCCATTGATATCCCTCTGAAAAAGGATACCATCAACTATGGCATAAGGAATTGACTGCAACCTATATTGCCTCCTTTTAGTCCTATCCAATCCTTGAGGATATCCATTGCCTAACAAGAAGGTCTTCATGTCATCCATCCAATTCCTTGGATTATCATGTCTTGCTTCTTGTTGTTCTGTCAATACCATTGCAACTTCCTCATTTGATTCTTGAGATGAGATCATCTATTTGCACAATCCCTTCCCTTTATCAACTTAGTAATTTGAATGTCCACATGATACTCCATTACCTTAGTGATCCATCTAGCTCTCTTCTCACTAATATCTTTGCTCAAGAGAAAGTCCTTCACATTGGCATGGGGTACTAACAAATGGATCTTGTTATGAGACAGAAGGTGTCTAAATTTCTTCAAAGCTCTTATGACTACAAGGGCTTACTTTTCTACATAACTATATTTGTCTTCACATTCCTTAAGCCCTTCACTGAAGAAGGAAATAGGTTCTTCCTCATTCTTATCATTTGCTTGAGTTGAAATAGCATAAATACTTGACTCACCATCTAAGGTATAAAGAATGAAATCCTTCTCAAAATTTGGATTGATGAGAGTAGGGGCTAGGGCTATGGCGACGTTGATCTCTTCAAAAATTACCTTCCCTTCCTTGGTCCACGTAAACTCGATATTTTTTTAAGCATGGTTGTAAGATGTTTCACCATGGTAGCTAACTTAGGGATAAACCTCTTCACAAAATTTATTCTACCAAGAAAAATTTGCAAACCTTTCTTATGAATAGGAAGGGGAAGGACAAGTATTTCCTTTTTCCTCTTTGGATAAATGGTTAAACCATCCTTAGATACAATGTTTCCTAACAATTTCCCTTGATTAGTAGCAAAGACACACTTGGATTAAGGAATACCCCAAACTCTCTACACCTTTTGAACACTTGTCTGAGATGACCAAAATGATCTGCCATATCCTTTGAATATATTGTGATATCATCAAGGTAGACCAACACAAACCTCTCAATCATGTTTTTGAAGGCCATCTCCATTTCCTTTTGAAATGTGGCACCTACATTTGTTAGCCCAAAAGGAATTTTACTATAAGCATAGGTGCCCCATTTGGTGGTGAATGCAGTCTTGTATCTATCAAACTCTTTGACTAGCACTTGATTGTAACCAGAGAATCCATCAAGAAATGAGAACCTCTCTGAACCACTGACCTTAGATAATATATGTTCCATGGAAGGGAGAGGATGATGATCTTTAAGGGAAGCTTAGTTAAGATCTCTAAAGTCCACACATAATCTAATTTCTCCATTCTTCTTCCTAACAGGGACAAGTTTTACTACCCATGATGAGTGCTTGATAGGGAAAAATATATTAGCCTCAATCAACTTGGATAGCTCTTTTCTCATTAATGGTTCAATCTTAGGATTCATTGGCCTCTATTTCTACCTTACTGGTTTGACATTTTCTACTAAGTCTATGACATGCTGAAACAAATTTGGGTTAAAACTCTTTAAATCATCGTATGTCCAAGAAAATATATCATTAAATTCTTGACATAGATGAATAAAAATTTCTTCCTCAATTTTGAAACATACCTTTCCCATGTTTAAGGATTTTCCATTAGCAACCCTGATTGGTGTAATTATCTTTGTCAGCAACTAGGTTCATGCTTTTGTTTCTTGCTTGGTCATCAGGGTTGAAGACAATCTCTAAGGTAATGAGACCTTTAGGCAATTTATTAAAACTCAGATTGATGATCTAATCCCCATACTGGCCATGCAACCTAGATTGGTTTCTTTTTGAGAATTCTACCTCATTCTACAAAAAAAAAACTTACAATTTGTGCATCAAATTCAAACACTTGCCAATTGGTGTTTTTGCCAGGAATAGCAGGTCTTACTACCACTTTGATCTGCTACTTCTTTTCATCTTCAAGGTTCTTTGGGATATCATAAGATGCACCTACTGCTGCAAGTCTACCAGAATATCTATTCTCTTTTCCAAGGATGCTCTAAATATTAAATGCATTGAAACCTTCAAGAAAATCCCATACTCTATGGTTATATAACTTGAGCAAGCCATTCTTAGTGATATTCTAATTTCTCACATGATTGACAACTAAATCGTTGTCTCCATATACACTTAATGCTTGAATTCCTCTTTTTTGGGAAAGTAGGAGACCCTAGATCAAGGATTCATACTCAGCCACATTATTGGTATAACTAAATTGGAGCCTAAAAGAGAAGTAGTACCTTACTTGTGCAGGAGAAATCAACATCATACCCACCCCTGATCCATTCTTATTCCTTCATCCATCAAAATACATACTCCATATCCCACTCATATCTTCTTTGGTTTTCACAAGGTTAGGGACAAAAGCATCCTTTTCTGACACATAGTATGTAATAAGACCTATCTCAAGGGTTTTTGATATGGGATCAAATTGATATGCATTAGACCATTCATCTAAGAGAAAATCAGGTATCTCTACTGGAGAAGTGGTAGGCTCATTTACTATGTCATTATCATCCGCCCCTAGGATAGTGCAATTCATATTGATGATTAGGGGTGTAGGGCTCAATATGATGGAGAATTAGAGGCTCTACTCTGATTGAAGCCTTGGTTCCATATCTCATTTTAAAAAACATGTATGACCAATTAAAAGATATGTAACCACCTATTTGTGTAGTGAAGTCCCATGAAAGGCAAATAGCAAAGTGTTGCTTGACGTCATCAATTAATATATCTTGAGTTACAATACAATTGGAGCATGCATGTAGGGCCATTTCAAAATCCCTAAGGATCCTTACGGTCTTTAAAATACTACCATCCAACAATAATACTCCCTACCAATGGGCTCATATTTCATTTCTAAAGCATCAACAACACACTTAGGCATCATTGAACTATTGGCCCCTGAATCAATCATGCAATTGTGGATTAGTTTATCCCCTATAATTACAGAAACATAAAATGGAGGAGGTCAAGCTTTTTTACTTTTTTATGCCTCCCTTGATGGTTGAACTAGGCTTGTGGCACCTTTCATGCTAGGCAATTGATCCTTTGGTTCAATACTTTCTAATTCTTGTTGCAACAGCCTCTTTTGCATGGGTATAGTAGCAACAACATCCCACATAGAAATATTCACATTTGTCTTCTTCATCTACTCTACTACACTAAATGAGGCATTAGGTACTTTGGTAGAAGCCTTGGGAACTACATGTGTAGGGGGTTGAGTTGGAATAACCTAGGGGCCATTCATATCTCCTCTTCTATAATTTTGTCTTTGTTGTTGAGGGGCATTGGCTTGATCATTCACCATTTGTACATAAGGGTTTGCATTTGATGTTGAAGATTGATTAGGAGGAGGAGGGGTAATATCTTCAATAGCTCTTCTTTTTCTCCTAGTATTGTGAGCAATGGAGTCCTAGTTTATATTACAATGTTCCTCCACCTGATGATTCATGTAGGATCAATCACCCTGTATTTGTATCTGTAAGGCATCTTTGGATTAGTTCTCATTATATGACTATCCTACTGCGGGCTCCTGAGTGGTCAAAGCTAGATAGGATTCAACCTTTTGACACATGCAATAGGCATAAGAGTAATGTTAGGAGGAGAAAAAATCTTGGTCTTGAGCCATATTGTTTTGAGGGACTATGGCCCTACTTTGATTTAGATTTGAAGTAGAGGCATGATTGTTCTGCCTATTCTAATTAGAAGAAATATTCCCACAATTATGATTTGGAGGCCTACCATTATTCAGAGTTTGATATTGTAGTTGAGGAGCCTTATTACCTTGAGATTGTTGTCTCTCCAAAGTCACCACTTTGTTGCTCATCTTCTGCATCATTGAGAAGCTATCTTCCAACTCCTTCTCTTGGCCTTGCAATCTTTTATCTATGTTCAACATCATAGATTGCATCATCTCCTTGATTTCATCCATTCCATTCGAAGATGTGGAAGCTTGAGGGGCTAGAGCAAAGGGTTGTGATGTGGAAGTTATGGGAATAGGGGTTATTGTTGGTTGGTGATTTTAGATATCAAGGAAGAAATGAATAGGAGGCCTTGGAGATAACTTTCTTCCTTGTATCAATATGCTTTGTGCCCTTATTACTATTTCATAAGCATCAGGTAAGGTATCTTCTTCCATGGTTTAGATTGTAGTAGCAATATCACTGTTAAAAACTCTAAAATAATGTAAGAAGGCATTAATAGGGGTAGACTTCACTGAAGTGGGTATTTTGTCCAATGTCTTCTGAAATTTGTAGTTGAAATCAATCATACATTCATGGGGAGTTCTTTTTATAGTGGTTAGATGTTCTAAAAGTGACAAATAGTCAGTTTTGTCCTCAAAATGTTTACATAGTCCTACTCCTAACCCATCCCAATTAGTTATAGAACCATGTGATAGACCCCAGTACCATTATAGGGCTTTCCCTTTTAAGGATGAAGCTAGGAGTCTAACAGCCACATCATCTTCTGTAATACCATGGATATTGCAGACATTTGCAACCTCTTAAATGTGTTCTAAGGGAGAGATAGAAGTTTCACCAGTGAATCTAGGTATACTTTTAAGTGCAGCTACTGGTATGCCATGTTGTTGGGCTAACAAAAGAGGACTTCAACCATTAAAGGTGGCAAAAGCATGAGCTCTATCCATATAAGCAAGTGGTCTATTAATATGAGTTGATGGCTTTCTAGGTTGAGATCTCATAATAGGAGGAGTGGAGATTGTAGGGGTATGTATTTCCTCTGTACTTCTAACTAGTGATAAAGATACTCTAGTCATTCTTCCCCTAGGATTTGAAAATGAAATCTCTTGGTATTGAAACTTACCTCTAGAAGATGCCCTTGTTTCAGATTTGGGTATGAATTACTGCAACTAGGTATGAAACTAGATGTATTTGAAGCTTGGAGTCACCAAGTACTTGAAGAACAAGCCCCTTGAAGGCTTGAATATTGAAGCTAGTACTATCTCTTCAACATAATCATGAAATTTCTTCTTCTTGACACAAGTAGACTTGAAATATTCTTGTTATAGAGTCCCACTGGGCGTGCCAAAAACTATTATCACAAAAGTTTGCACCCTTGTCCAAAGTTTTTACCTAAGAACAACCTTATGAAATATGGAAACAACCTCCAAGCTATAGAACTTGAACTGTGAGGTTGAGTCTTTGGAGAAGGCCATCTTCCTTTACTATCAAGGTGCACCTAACAACACTTGGAGAGGAAAAGGGAGAAGGAATGCATGAAAGCAAATCTACCTACTCTAACCTAAGGGGTGATGCACCAAAATAGAGTGTTTGACCTTATCTCTACCCATAAATGCATAGTTAACCAGTTATGACCTCAAAGAATACAGATTTAGACTTATGCTTAATTCAACAACCACATGTAGATCAAACAACAAAAGAATGCTATAGGAAGAAACCTCACTTAATATCGTTTAAATACCAAAAGTAGATACAATCATGCAAATTGTAGAATATAGACAAAAACATTAACCAGAGGCAAAGAAATCATGTACAGTGTGTTAATGACTTAAAGAGACTCAGCAGAGGATTACAATGGCTCAGAGGCATGAGAAATTATAGTAGTATGCATAGAAGCAACACTAGCCCTTACAAAGATTACAAAATTTTTCATTATAGCTCAACCATAACTAAGATATCTCTAACTGAAGTTACTTTACAACCATCATCATTAAGTGCTTAGAGAACAATTAAGGTGACCCAAACACTAGATTTTATTTGGTATGCTTGCAAAGGAATGAAAATCATGAAATTTTGACTTGGAAGAAACCCTGAAGTGAAAAAGTGGTGCTAATCAATGCTAGAACACTCAAAATGGACAATTAGGCAATGGAAAGAGTGCCCCTACATCATTTCTAGCAACACAATGATTTTGGAGTGGTTGAAATTGATCAAAAAGATCAGATCGTGCAAGCAACCCTATCTTCCTTCATTTCTAGCTTACAAATCAACAAGGTCAGTAGTCAAACAAAGCCCTACAACTAAGATAATCCATGTGGACCAATAAGATTATTTCCTTTTGCCACCTCGCAAGGTCTTCGTAAGTTTGACTGACCCATTGGCCAACTAACCACTTCACCTTCTTAACTTAATCATGATGACTTTATGAAATTGCCAACTTAACAACTATTCATTGCAGTTTTATTTCCTTAACTAGGCCTATTGGGACACATGACCATCTGTCACTTCCTCACAATGCTTAAAGTCCTTGTAATTCTATAATGTGGGCAAGTGATGATTGTTAATCACCAAATGATCGATGATCATGAAAGACCCAAGTTATTATTGCGCTACTCTTAAAACTTTCGGGCCCATGGACTACTTAACATCCAGCATGATAACACGTCACTCTTTCTAGTGAATCAACATGAAGCAACTAGGAGAAAATCCACCTCAACATGACCTAGCATCCAACTAACACTACCTTTTAACTCTAGCAGCCTCGAGGGTACACCCAACCTATTAGTGCATCAACCAATATAAACATGGCCCTTTGCCAACCTATCTAACACTGACCCACCACACTATAGCCCACAAAAGGAAAGGACCCACCTGCCACATGTCAATCTATTACTATGTCACTATGGATAACTACCTTGCAACTCCGCAAGGCGACATAGTGACAACCATAGATGATCCTTGATCTTACAACGAGGAAGTTGCATGATGAACTAGCCCACAATTTTCATAGTCATTACCTTAGTCAACAAACTACCAACATGCTTTGACAATTGCTCGACTACTCTGACAAGAAAGGGGTCCACTAAGCCTTCATTATGTCGCATGAAATAACTGCCTTCCAACTCGGCAAAGTGACATAACAACGATAGTAGATCATGAAAGGATCTGACAATGGGGAAGTTGTGGGCCCACAAAAATGTTAAAGTGCAGAGTCACTTAGGAATTAAAATAGAACCTAGGGTTTTAGCATAAGGTATTTTGTCCCCATTCTATTTGAGTTTTCAAATATGTGAACATTATTACGTTTGAATGCCAATATGGCAATTTTGGCAAGAAAGCAAAATGACCAACACACATCTTTCAATTCTTATCAGTCATATCAACTTAATGCTTCTTTGATTCTTGTCATCACAAGGGATTAATCTCATCATTACATCTAATCTATCCAAATGCTAAATTTTCAAATCACAAATCTACATCATAACATGAGAGTTAAAAACATCTATGATATAAATACATCCATGAGCATACATAAAGATAAGCATATATAAACATGAGCATACATAGAAACATCACATGAAAACATAAAGATAAGTGCTAAAATATCCATAAACATCCATCACATGAGCAAGAAAGGAGACAAGTACACAAAGCCATAAATTAAATCCAATATCTCATATAAAATGATGAATCAAGTACATGTACAATATGGGATCCAAAATCTGGATAGCTATCTCAAAAATATACATCAAAAGTGCCACAAGGGCATCAATAACCTAGATCTAACCATAGACCTTTGATTGGATCCCTCCCTCATGAGTAGCTTGCGGTGGCTATGGAGGGAGTGCATGTGTCCTATTTGGAGGTTGCACTGCTCCCTCTAATCTCCTTGCTCTCTTTGAATAAAGAGGCACCCATTGTCTTGTTAGAACTGTAGTTATGTACACCCTATTATAGTATGTTTCTCACACTCCCTATCTCTCATAATCACATTGAGCCTCTGCTAGATCCTCTCGTAAGGATCTCTCCCACCTATCCACCTCTACTTTGGCATCCACCAGTTATCGGTCCCTCGTTATGATAGTCATCCATAACTATTGTACCTCCACCTCTAGGGCCAAAATCTAAGTGTCTCAAGGATCCCCTTCCTCTCCACTCATAGACTTCTTTGTCCATTTCTCTTCTCTCTACTCCCTAGCCCTCTCCATCCATAGTCTCCTAATTAGTCTCTCCTCCTCCTCCCTCTCCTCCATTTCCTCCTCCTCCACCACCTTATGCATCTCCACTTGACTCCATGCATGAGTCCAAGTACTCGATGTACCTCTGGAGCTACTACCTCTCTCCCTCCTTTGCATACCCTTGTGACTGACACCTCTTGACAATGCATCAGAAATGATAAACCTAGGGAATGGGTACCTCTATCTCTCTCGAGCATAAGCAGGGTCTATTGTAGAATTTGCATCATTCATGAGGTAATCCCATCTTTCCCACTACAGACTCATTGTCTCATCTGTTGTTTCCATATAATCTAGCATTGGAAGCCATCTGAGGCTCTCCTCTCCTCTGAACTTGGCATAAGTGGTGGTCTCAATAGACACCGCTTGTCATCGCCAAAATGGTCTCCAGAGTTGGCTAATCACAAACCTCTCCATAATCTATGAATGTCAACCTAGTGATGGCCGATTGGAAAACATATAGTCAAGCTCATTTGTAATCTCTCACCAAACTTTGCATCCCTTGTAAGGCCTCCACTCAAAAGCTAACAACTCATAAAAAATTCACTGGTAGTATGTGATATCTCCACTATGTGATTGTGCTATGAAACCTGAGTATCTGTAGACATAGGGATATCTGCACTCCCTTGGCTACATGTTCGGTCAAATTACCGTGATGTGATCCCATTCCTATATTTGGGCTAATATGGCCCTGCACACTCATGTCCTCCCCTCCTAATAGATGATCTCATGCAACTCATGGTACATGTCTATAAGGATAGATGGCCCCCATGCCATCCATCTTGGCTTCCATACCAATTCCATCACTAGTCCCCCCAGCCCAATGGGAATCCCTTCTAGCTTCTGTCAATCACCAAATCTTGTGCCACCAGAGAGCATACTATGCAAGCCACTAGATACTGCTCCCCATACTCCTCCACTAGCCTCTCCCAACTCAAATGCCTATCTAGGACATTGACATTCTGAAATGGCTCTTGCACTACAACCCTCCCCTCTATCAGGGTTTGATTATAGTACACCTATGAGACACAAAACTTATGTCAACACTCATGATAATGACAAAAAGAAAAACCTCTAAGCATACTCATCACACTCACTGGGTCTCCATGATAGGGCACTCGACAGATGCAATACATATCCTCTAAGGTAATCATCATCTCTCTAGTGGGCAAATGAAATGTTTTATGCTTGTTATGCCACCTCTCTACAAGTGTTGTCAGAAGGTCATGGTTTTCTCAAATACGAGGCATCTATAGCAACCATCCAAACCCTATGGTCGATAGTGTTCTCCCCTACTCAACATCCAAAAATTGCACTAATCTCAATCCAACAACCTTTGGGGCTCAAATGATCAACATTGGGAAAACCATATGTGCAATAAAATCATGCAAAATAGGTCAGTACCTATCATGGTGTATCAAAACTAGCTCATAAATTCTTCTACTCTAATGTTCAAGTGCGAAAACTGAACTAAATGACCAAAAACATGGGAAAAAGGATAAAAAATGCACTGTGTGATATGTCCTCCTAATAATGTGTGATATCTCTGGTTGTTTTGCATCATGTGATACTTTATAGAGTACCCATGCAATACTCTTCAATCATGTGATACTTTCACACCATATCGTGAGACTAAAGGGTGCTGCTCGTACGATAATGTTTCCTAAACCCATGTGATACTATTTTGACACCAAAAGTATCACATGGTAATTCATATAAATATTGTGTGATACTTCTAAAATATTGCACAATATTTTATAGGAAACCTATAAAACCTAGCAAAAAAGACCACAAAATTCTTGAAAAATGACTTTAAATACTCAGGAAATCAAAAAAATATTGACACACCATACTCTAGAGGTCAGTTATGCAACCAACTGTGCTTGAGATAGTGTCTATCTATCAAAATCCTTGCCTATTTCATCACTATCTCTCTGAAATGCTCAAAAGTTCTCAAAATCACAAGAAGACAAATGAATTGAAAAAGGCACTTGGACCCCTTATATAGTCTTCCAACCCAATTTTGACCTAATTTTTGAACTCCTCACAATTGTGCAAAAATTGCACCCCCCACTAATTTTGATGTCTTGGATCCATTTTTGAGATTGAAATCAAAATTCGGTTCATCTTGATGGTCAAAATCATGTTTTTAAATTTATCCCTTCTTTATGTAGTTAACCTTTTTTAGCCCTAATCTTCGAATCTCTTTAGGGCATCATCGTGTCTTCATTCCTTGATCATTTATACTCTCTTCAATACTTCTTACTCATTTTATTCCATTCCATTTTACTTTCATTTCATTTCTCTTTTATTTTATTTTTCTCCTTGATTTGACCTAGTTCTCATGCATTTTCTTCCTTGGTCAAACTTAGTCAAAAGTGAGCATACTATCACTTCTTAGTAGTCACTCTTACGTTTTAATCACTTATTTGTCATCATGGACCTTTATTTATTTTGATTAGATCATATTTAGCTCATTTATGTATCTCCTCTACCTCATTTTGATTTTGATCCCAAGGGGGCAGGAATATTTTATTATCACTGCAAATCGCTTGCTTGCTATGGCTATCTATTTCTTAGGAGCATATGCTTGACCTTTCCATTTTCTCTTGATCTATCTACTTTTCTCGACATTTTAGTCCTCGTCTTGAGTTCTGACATTGTGTATTTTTTCCTAGTGTCAGGTACTTTCACTACCAGGTTGTACATTCAAGACTTACTATTTCACTCTGCACTTCGTTCTTTGAGGTCATAGCTCTCTATCTAATGCTACTTACTTGGCTCCTTCATTCTTTGACATAATGTGTTCCCAGATAGATCACACATTAGTCAAAGAGGGGCAAATGTAATCGCCCGAGAATGGTCTTCTAGACTATTATCCCCTTTCCCAACATTTTTGCTAGAATTATTAAATCATTTGTCTTGATCAAATCTGTATAAACTCATTTATTTGATTTTATCCTATAGTTTGACCACTTTATCCTGATTTATTATTTAATTAAATAAAATATCTCTTTCATCTTCTATCCTAAGTTGCACACATAAAAGCATTTTCCCATTTTAAAAATAAAAGAAAAGTCTTTTGTCTCACATACAAAAGTCAACTTTTTATGATTGGTGGAAATGATCTTGCACATGGATCATGCAAAAGTCAACTCCCCACCCTTGATTATAAAGTCCTGTCTCATGATCTCCACTGTTCTTACTTCATTAAAAGGGATAGTTGTCTCCTCATCTAAAGATCCATATTCTTTGCATTAGTGTTATGATGTAGGTTTTTCTATAGGTACTCTTGGAGCTTTGGAAGATTGTGACTTCACTCTCATACTTGCATAGCATTGTAGCTTAATGTTATTTTGCATTAGTTTATTTTTTTTATGAAATAGAGTAGTACATTTAGCTTAATTAGAAGAATTGCAACACTCTCATCTTGCTAGTTAATTGCATTCCTTGCATATAATATAGTTTAATTGCATTTTGCATAGCATTGCATAATGGTTCTTGGACACTAGCATCCTTGATCTTGTCTTCGAATTTCCCATTTCATGAATTACATGAAAGGGGTTGCATTCTTAGAGCCATCTTATTGTTATTTTCATTCTTTTGCACTCCATGACTATGGAGCTCTAGGTCAACATTTGAGGCTCTCAATCCATGAGATCTCTCAAATGGAAGGACTTAGAGAAGTGCACATTTATGTGTGTACAATATATACATAAAGGAAAATGGTGATAAGATAAGAAATAGGTATTTCAACTAGACACCATTTAATTGTACCTATTTTTTAAAATTAATACAAAGACATGTTTTTGTTTCAAGATTAGGGAAATTAATTTCCAAATACTTGCATTCGATAATTGTCTTCTTGGATTACCCTTGTTTTTGATAGATTGAATTTAATACACACTCTTGATTATCAAAGAACACATGCCATACATTCTTTATCTGATTGGTCTTCTTTGGTTGAGGTTAAATACAATTAGAGTAGGGTTTTTTATTTGAGGTTCTCTATCTAGTGGTTGATAGCAGTGTGCTCTATCTCCAAAGAGTTTAATGATAGAAAATTGATGTAAGTTGGACTTTGTTAGTCCAAAATTGGATAAGGAATTGGTCTTGTTCCTTTCACTAAAATTGATGCACTTTTTTAGTTGGTGAAATTCATTACCATATTCATCTTCATATCATTGAGTTATTCCTATTCACATTCACACTTTTATTTTTTAAACACTTTGAATCATCCAAGTTCATAGTTTTGATTCCTCTTGAGAACCACTTTCCATTCCAAAAGAATAACCAAATACTTCATGTGAAAAAATAATATAAATAGCCTTGAACTAGTCTTGAAGGTTAAGGTATAGTTTTACCCACCTAGGTTCTGCAGAGCCTGAAGTATAGGGGATTTTGGTCTTCAAAGATCTTCCTATTTTTTGGTGAAATTGTGTTGGATATCCCAACATTGAGTAGGAAAGCTTGTAGGGTTTCCAACCAACCAATTTGGGCACCAACACATCTATCTACTTGATTAGTCCTTGTAACCTCTTCATAATGTTTTGCTTGATCTTCTCCTTAGTCTTTTATCCTTGATCTTGATTCTCGATCATTAATCCTTATAATCTTGACCTTTCATCTTAGGGTTCACCAAAACCTTAATCTTGAACTTTCCTTGGACTAATTTCCTTTTCATTCTTTCATTAGTTGCAATGTGATTTTATCTTTGACTAATAGCTATCATCTTTTGATAGCTCACATATCCCTATTTTCTGATAAACTTTTAGGCTCCGTTTGGTTGTTGGCATAGGAATAGAAAATTAGAATAGAAAAATGGAATGGGAATGGAAATGAGGAATGGGAATAGAAATAGGCAATTCCAATCATGTTTGGTGCACTTGGAATTCGACTGGGAATATGTTAATCTATTGTTTGGTTGTACAAAAATAGAATAAGAATAAGATTAAGTTTTGTATTTTTAAAAACATTTTTTCTAATTTTTTTTTTAATTTATTATTTTTTTAGTTAATTCATTTTCATTTTCATTTTTTTAAACAAATAGATATAATTTAAAAAAATGTTATTAAAAAAAATTTAGCAAAAAAAATTCAAAAAGTTAAAGTTAAAAAAAAAAAATTCAAATTTTTTTTTTTTTTTTTTTAAATTTTGAAAAAAAAAAAATTTAAAAAAAATTTAAAATATTTTTTAATGGAAAATCGGAATGGGAATGGAAATGGCCTATTCCAATAACAGATATTTTTTGGCATAGACATATGCTCATTTTAGGAGCAAAATTGGAATATATCTTCCTATTCCCAATTCTGATTGAGCTTACCAAACAGCAAATATAAAACATATTCTAATTTCGTTTTCCTATTCCACTCATATTCCAGCAACCAAACGGGGCCTTAGTTATCTGATAACTCCTTTCTTTTGGCGATAGTATATTGTATATGTTGATAGGGTAAACCTATTTTCCTATTAGCTTCTTCACTGACATCCTGTAAAATTATTTGACATCAATGACAAAATTTATCATGATCATCATCATGTGCTAACATAATTCCATGTTCATCATTTTGAATAATATTCCTAGTTATGGCTTCTATAGTAGAAACAATGTTAGGATTGTGTTTTTATTGAGCTAGCCAACTTTCCAATTTTTCCAATTCATTGGTACAATTCTATACTTGGTTTGGATGAAATCATGAGGCATTATCATCATCATGGGAAGAATAAGAGGAATAATTCTCCATATAATATTAGGATCATGAGGGAGCATGTTGGTCTCATCGAGATTCCTAGGAAAAAAAGAGAAATCGGGATCAAAAGAACCCATGAGTCTACGACTTCTTCTAATCATGCTATAGGTGGGACACATAAGTGATAAAGATCATACACAAAGAGATAAATTAACAATTTAGTAAAGATGTAATGTAAAGATAGAAGATCATGATGCACAAAAAGTACATGTAGTAATGAAAGTATAAAATCTAAGCAAGATAGACCAATGCATATAATGAAAATTGAAAATGAGATATAGCTAGCAAAGCTAACAACTAAATGCAAGTATTTTGTAATTTTCTTATTTTTTTTAATGATGAAAAAAGGCAAAGGAACTATACATGCAATGATGTAAATTTAATGTGAAATAAAACTAACTAGATGCATTCAATAGAACTAAGTAGATCTATCTGAGAAAGGCAATCTAACACCAAAATCAAAATGGAGAGTAGGATTTTAGGTTCACCAAAATGTGAAGTAAAAATAAGGGGGAGAAGGATATGTGAGAATGAAGTTATTAAGATGGCTATGTTGATTTCCCCTTATTTTACTTATCACATTAGGGAAAACGAAAGAGGGACCTTCAAGCATAGTTGTTCAAAAGGGCTCAAATTATACCAACACTAGCCAAGATGAAAGGAATACCAATGATGAATGTAATGCCCCACCGAAGAGTCCTTGGACACAATGATTAATCATAACCTAACATACTTTTTCTTATTGAATGAAGATATAGGCATACAGACATCATGGATAAATCTATTACAAGTGGAAGACTAAACAACAACTAAAGATTCCCAAGCCCTCAATACATTCATACATTTTAATTTCACCTAAGTGATAAACATGCAAGGTTCATTATGATTACTCCATTAACATTTTATTCAATGCTCATTTTAAAGGCCAAAATATAATTCCTATATGGTTAGCCAGATAAGTTTTTTTTCCAATTATAAAATCATATTTAAACAAGAAACTACTTCTAATCACCTTGAATGTGATCAAAATTTAATCTATTATGAATTGGGAAGACATGTCTCCCAAAAGGGTATTTGAACCAATAACTCAATATTCCTAAATAACTCTGAAAGAACTCACTATCCAAAATATAATGAACTTCAATCAATATCATACAATAAAATTCCCTTCTAGGTGCAATAAAACCCAATATTGTATGATGAAATTCTATAAAATGGCAAGACAAAACACAAGTAAGGGTGTGATTCAATGATTTCATTATATAATGAAAGATCAAAGTGGGTGCAATGAAATTGTAGGATTGTACAACAAAATACTAAATTGGGTACAATGAAATACTGCATCATACGATAAAATCACCTTTGACCATGGGGTAAAGTAAAAATGCTAAAGAAGAAAGGAAACATCCACACTATAGAGTACCAAAAACATATATATTAAGGATGTAAGCACTCTATTGCAATAATGTAAAATATATCAATCAAATCATCTAAATCATCTAACATCTCTAGTAAATATACCAACTAATACTAGGATAGTAAACATAATCATTAAAGTACATATACATATATGTCTACTAGTAAGCAACTATAATAACACACATCTACCATCTAATCTCATCATAGTATAAATTAGTTAATCCTCTCCATCACAATAAAATGATGGCATCAAGAGTACAAATACAATAACAAAAGAGGACAAGAGAAGCGTTAAGGGAGAAACTTGAAACTTGAAGAAGATCTCTAATACCCAACAATGGTATAGGTAGAAATACCTTCTAACCACATAGAACCTATAGGCTAACCCTGTAGTGCTTATATAGATAGAAACATGATCATAGTCGCATAAGACACGCATGAAAATGTATTCATATAGACCAAATAAAAGTATAACTCAAGATAACACAAATGTTCAAGAATCCAATGAAGTACTTTGGATTACTATTCAAAATAGTCTATAGGATTCTATGTAAGGACTCTAGTGGAGCATAGTCATTTGAATCATGTTAGCCCAAGCTATATGTGGGTGTGGTAAATCAAATCCATTGAGAGGCCTCTTATTGTGCCCTCACACCAACTTCCCCAAAAGACTTGTTGATGCAAGGAGAGCATGGAAAGAACCAGCGCCAAAGGCACACACAACTATCCAAACCACTTTGCAAGAGTTGACACAGTAGAAACACAACAAGAAAGCAACAACCATAGAATGGAGAAGCAAAAAACACTTTATTGATTCTTTAAATATTCAAATACATGCCTAATTGTAAGGCCTTTTGGGTTATGGCTAGATATAAAATCAATTACAATACTCGATGATTCCACTTTGCATTCTACTTCTTACTTCTTAACTCTCCTCCCCCTTAAATCCTATCTAGAAACCTAATCCTAGATCTCTTTAAATACTTGTGTAGCCACAGGTCGACCTATCACAAAATTAAAACCTTACATTAAATTCATGCACGACCACAAGTCAGCTTATAACCAATATTAACTACCAATGCCAAAATCAAATGTGAGCAAGGTTAACCCAGACTAGAACTAGACACAGGCTACTTGACAAAATAAGGCTTTGCAAAATACTGGCATTCGACATCCATAGGAATCACTCAACATCCTTCAACACTCGGTAACCACTAAAGAACTCAGCAACCAGAAGATCACTCAAAAACTGAAGGATCAATCGGCAACTAAAGGAATCACTTGGCAACCAAAGGAATCACTCGACAACAACTGAGAATTCACCATCAACTAAACACTCCACAAACACTGGAATCTCGGCAATGCAAGACATTGCAACTCGACAAAGCTAGGAAAATTAAAAACATGCAGGATATCAACGCAAACCAGGATGCTCCTACATCAGACAACCAAGGTCGGAAGAAATGATTCTCCTGAATCATTGAGATGTCACAACTTGAGCTAAATCCAACTCAGATTGAGGAATCCACATAGCATCTTCAATCGGTATATTCTTCCACTTCACTAAATACTCATAGTAATCTTTTCCTCTTGTGCTCTTACCAATTATTTGATTCAATATCTATTCAACCTCTTCAATCTGCTTCTTAGGATAATCATCAGGTACAACAATTTTATCATCTAACTCATGGTACTTATATAAATCAACAACATTGGATATAGGAGATATATCCATGTCATCAGGCAACTCAACTTCATAAGCATTACCACTATCAAACTTCTTCAAGATTTTACAAGGTCCAAACTTCTTCATCTTTAACTTACTGTATGTTCCAATAGGAAATCTTCCTTTCTTCAAATGAACCATCACCAACTTCAAAATCATAATGTCTTCTAGACTTATCAGCACTCTCCTTATATTTTTCATTACTTTGTTCCAACCTCAACTTCACTTCCTTATGCAAAGACTTCATAAAATCAATAAATTCTTTTCCTACAACACTTCTCTTTTCTTCACCAGCAATATCTCTCAAATCTAATACTTCTCTAGGCTTCATTCCAGTAACAATCTCAAAAGGTATCTTCTTTGTACTCCTATTCACAGAATTATTATATGCAAATTTAGCTTGTCCCAATACCATCTCCCAATTACTTGGCTTGTCGCCAACTAAACATCTCAGCAAATTACCCAATCTTTTATTCACAACCTCTGTCTGTCCATCTGTCTGTGGATGGAATGTAGAACTAAACTTCAATTCAGTACCCATCTTCTTCCACAAATTCTTCCAAAAATAACCAACAAAATTACTGTCGCTGTCAAAAATAATACTTCTTGGTAATCCATGCAATCTCACAATTTCTTTAAAGAAAAGTTCAACAACATGCTCAGCATCTAATGTCTTCTTACATAATATGAAATGAGCCATCTTAGAAAATCTATCCACCACAACAAATATAAAATCATACCCCTTTACTATTTTAGGCAATCCAAGAACAAAATCCATATTGATGTCACTCCAAGGTTTCTCAGGAGTAGTAATAGGTGTATACAAACCAGTATTTTGACTCACTCCTTTTACAACTTGACAAACTCCACAACTCTTTACAAATTTCTAAACATCCTTATACATTTTTGGCTAATAGTACTTATCTTTAGCAAGCTCAATGTCTTATCAATTCCAAAATGTCCAGCTAATCCACCACTATGCTTTTCCTTAATCAGATTCAACCTCATAGGACTTCTAGGAATACACAACTGAATACCTTTGAGCAACATACCTTCTTGAATGAAATATTCATCATACTTACTTATGTGATCTATTCAATTTGGTGCTCTGCACTCTCTCCACGCCTTAGAAAAATTAGGGTAAGTATCATATAATTCTTTCATTTCATAAAAAATGAGAACTTTAATCTTCACCCCAATCAACAAAGAGCGTCTTCTGCTTAATGCATCAACAACTCTGTTAGTAACTCCATTCTTATGTTTGATCACAAATATGAAATTCTACAAGTACTCAACGCACTTCATATGTCTTTGATTCAATTTATGTTGACTTCCCAAGTACTGTAAAGTTTTATGATTAGTGTACAACACAAACTCCTTAGGAATCAAATAATGTCTCCACTTCTTCAAGGTGTGAACAATCACATAAAACTCTTGATCATATAAATAATAATTTCTTTTAGCATCATTCAACTTTTCACTAAAGAAAGCAATAGGTTTACCTTCTTGACTTAGTACAGCTCCTATTGCACTACCACTTGCATCACATTCAACTTGAAACACCTTATTGAAATCAGGCAAAGCCAATACAAGCAACTTAGCGACCTTTTGTTTCAAAGTCTCAAAACTATTATCAGCTCCATGTGTCTACTTAAATTCCTTTTTATCTCCTCTCATTGTCTCAGTCATAACATTACAAAAAACACTGAAATTCCTTATGAACTTTCTGTAGAAACTAGCCAAACCATGAAATGATCTTACCTCACTCACATTCTCAGGTGTAGGCCATTCCAAAATTTCTTTTAGCTTTTCAGGATCCATCTTCAAACCACTAGCTGAAATCACAAATCCCAAATACACAATCTCCTCTTGCATAAAAGAACACTTTTTTAGATTAATCAACAACTTCTCCTCTTTCAATCTCTGCAATACTTGTCTGATATGTTCAAGATGTTCTTCCTTAGTCTTACTGAATCTTAGAATGTCATCCAAATAGACAATCAAAAACTTACCCAAGAATCTTTTTAGAACTTCATTCATCAACCTCATGAAAGTACTAGGTGCATTAGTCAAACCAAAAGGCATAATCAACCATTCATACAAACCATCTTTTGTCTTGAAAGTAGTTTTTCATTCATCACCCTCTTTGATTCTGATCTGATGATAGCTACTCTTCAAATCAATCTTGGAAAAGTACTTTGCTCCACTCAAACAATCCATTATGTCATCCATCCTTAGCATAGGAAACCTATATTTCACTATGATCTTGTTAATAGCTCTAGAATCAATACACATTCTCCATTCTCCATTCTTTTTAGGTGCCAATACAATAGGTACAACACATGGACTCAAACTTTCTCTGATTAAACCTTTCTCTAATGATTCATGCACTTGTCTATTAAGTTCCTCATTCTTTGTAGGTGTCAATCTATATGGTGCTTTGTTCGATAAACTAGCTTTGGGAATTAGATGCATACAATGACTTATGTTTCTCACTAGTGGTAAACCATCAGTTATATTTTCTGCAACAATCTCTTTATACTTATTCAGCAATTCTGCAATTTCCTCTGGTACTCGATTACCACTATTTGTTGTCACTTGATCATTACCAGCTTCTGCTGCTCGGTCATTACTACCAACACTCGGTCCTCTAGGAATTATAGCAAAACAAACTTGATTCTTCTTTACTTCTTTTTCAAATTGCTTTCCATTAACCATGAAAACTTTAATTGCAGTACAACTGACCTCATCTGGACTTTCAATCAAAGGTAACAATATTTGTTTCTTCCCATTTACCCAAAGAGTATATTGATTCAATCTTCCATCATGTATAGCATATCTATAATATTTCCAAGGTCTACCCAATAAAATATGACAACAATCCATAGGCATGATATCACACAAAACTTGATCAAAGTAATATCCAATTTTGAACTTCACAAGCATTGCTCACTTACCAATATCTTATGCTCATCTTTGATCCATGAAACATGATAGGGTTTGGGATGCTTCAGCCTTTGTAACTGCAACTTTGTAACCAACTCTTCTGATGCCAAATTTGTAGAACTTCCACTATCAATGATCACCTTGTAGTATTTTCTAGCCATATTACATCTTGTCTTGAAAAGACTTCTTCTAAGGACAGGTTCCTCATCACTTCACTTATTACACAAGGTTCTTCTCACCATTAGATTTTCTCCAGCCATAGGTCCATTTGGTGAACCCTCATCTTCTCCTTGAATCACAACATTTATGTTATCTTGCCCATTTTTAGAGGATCTACATTCAAAGGATCTATGCCCTTCTTTACCACGTCTAAAAAAATTATACCTCCTCGGTAAGAACTACCACCTTTCCACTCAATCTTGTCTCTATCATCATTCTTCCATTTAGAATTTCCTTTTTCATGCACAAAACTGTCAGATCTGCCACCTTCACCATAAGATCTACCTCTACCTCTCTGGAATCTACTACCTCTACTTCTTTATCTTTGTTCATGCTTCTTTGTTAAGATCTCCTTAGCCTTCAAGGCATATTGATATGCTTCTTCCACACTTTCCAACTTCACAAAACTTATTTCATTTTGAATTCTAGATCTCAATTCATTTAAATACCTTGATCTCTTCTCAACATCATCATCCACATGTCCAGATTTGATGTCCAACTTATAGAATTCCTCGGTGTACTCTTTCACACTCGTGTCTCTTTGTCTTAAATTTTGCATCTTTCTCAACAAGCTAACTTGGTAATTAGCAGGAAAGAATTTGTTCTTTACCTTGTTCACCATTTTCGGCCAAGTTCTTATCTTCTCCTTTCCTCTCCTTTGTTTATCAATTTTCAAATGCTCCCACCATAGTGAGGCATGCCCTTTCAACCTTGTAACTGAAATCATTTCCTTCCTATTATCAGGAGTGTTTCCATACTCAAATAACTTCTCCATATCCAAGATCCAATCTAACACAACATTGGTATCTAATTTTCCATCATAAGGAACAACTTCCACAACAAGCTTTGAATTTTCCCAAGACAACACTCTTAGAAACCTTGCTTCATCTTGGTCTTCTTTAGGTTTTGGATTAGGGTTTGGTGATACTACTTCATCATCACTTACATCATCAAGATGTCCTCCTCTCCTCTGGGCTGCCTCCATAGCATCTAATTTGGCTGCAATTTGTCTCAATGTATCCAATATTACATTATCAACATTCCTCTACCTCAAACCATCTTTACAAATCAGGTTCCTGCAAGATCGTAACCCTCTACAAATTATAGGTCAAATTCGCAGATCTGTCACCTGACAACCAAATTTATTTAGGGTTCTGCACGATCCAATCACCACAAGGATGAACCTCAAGCTCTGATACCACCTAATGCAAGGAGAGCATAGAAAGAACCAGGGCCAAAGGCACACCCGGCTATCCAAACCACCCTACAAGAGTTGACACAGTGGAAACACAACAAGAGAACAACAACCACAGAATGAAGAAGCGAAAACACTTTATTGATTCTTCAAATATTCAACATACATGCCCAGTTGTAAGGCCTTCTAGATTACGACCACATATAAAATCAATTACAATACTTGATGATTCCACTTCGCATTCTACTTCTTACTTCTTAAGTCTCCTCCCCCTTAAATCTTGTCAAAAAACCCAATCCTAGATCTCCTTAAATACTTGTGTGGCCATAGGTCGGCCTATCACAAAATTAAAACCTTACATTAAATTCATGCACAACCATAAGTTAGCTTACAACCAATATTAACTACCCATGCAAAAATTAAATGTAAACAAGGTTAGCCCAGACTGGAACCATACATAGGCTACTCGGCAAATGAAGGCTTCATAACATATTGGCGCTCGACACCCACATGAATCACTCGGAACCAACTATGAACTCAATATCCTTCAATGCTTGGCAACCATTGAAGAACTTGGAAACCAAAAGATCACTCGAAAATTGAAGGATGACTCAGCAACCAAAGGAATCACTTGACAACAACAGAGAACTCAACATCAACTAAATGCTTAGAAAACATAGGAAGCTTGGCAATGCAAGACATTGCAACTTAGAAAAGCTAGGAAAACTAAAAACATGCAGGATATCAGTGCAATCCAGGATGCTCCTACATCACTTGCTACTGGCCAGATATGTCATCCTTGCACTATCTCCTACAAGATAAATGGATACTATTAATATGGGTAGGTATCATATCTTGCATTAGTTTTTATTAGCACATTTTCTTATCTGATTATCACTTGTTTAAACTTGTTGATGTTACTTTGCCAATCACTTTTAGGTTGGTATAACCATGAGAATCCACTTCACATGTTTACCCTACATACCATTTCTTATTATACAATGAGTGCCACAAGGCATTGTAAATTCCCAACCCAACCCCCAAATGAATAATTACTCAATTGGCTTATGCCCAAGAGTTCGAGTTTTGCAAGATCATGTCATAGGCATGCTCACATGCATGTGGATGGGCACAACCAAATCGACATAAAATAATGAACCACAATATACAAGGGGCTATGTTCAGAAAATGAAACATCATGAGAAAAATATAAGAACACTCGAGTAAGCCACGAAACAAAAACCATAAGGAAGCACAATAATCCAAAGGATACAAGTACAAAAATACATAGTTCAATCAACCACTATGCCAAGAGCGTAGATTCCCAAGGTGGTCTAATATATAAACATCCCTAAATTCTCCAAGATAAGGCACACACTTTCCCCTAATCCAAAAAGAAAAAAACACAAAATCATAAAAGTCAAATTCTAGGAAAATCTAACAAGGATTCTAAAATCAACATTTAAATATGAAAAGGCACTTTTGAGCCCAAATTTAAAAATACCTATTGTGTCTTGTATTTATTCCAATTTTCCCATACTATTCCTTGTAGAAAAGAGCACCTATAAAAAAATCTAAGTCCTTCCCAACACAACGAATGATGGGTTCTACACAACACATAAAATAATGTGATGAATAAAAAAAAATCAAACTTTGAACTTGGCTACAAAATTTAAACCCATTGGTCTACATCTACCCAACAACATACTTTTCAAATAAAATTATACTTTTAGATTCACACCAAAAAATGGTCTTCATAACAACATAAAAACTAGTTCTCAATTTATGACTAATCACCAATTTACTTCATTCAAAAAGATAGATGAATCAAAAGACATTAAGAGCCCTACCTCACACAAATGGTAAAAGCCAAGAAATGAAAGAAATAAATGAAACCTTCATCGAATCAGTTGAAATCTTTGGCAAAGTAGAGTAATTCCATCACAATTCCAATGAGCCTACCCATCCAAGAATCTAATAAATAAATCAGACACAATGAGGAAATCTATCATTTCTCTAAGAGGGTTTTGGAGAAAAATCCCAAATTCTCATAATATGCAAATGAGAAGTGAATAAAACTCACTTTTGGCACAATGTAAGAAATTTTATAAATGTGACTTATAAAATAGATTATTAACCCACTTAATAATCCATTTCCCCCTTTTTCCTAATTAAAGTAAATCGATCCCAGTAATATGGAATCCAAATACAACAAATTAGTTAGTAAATAAAAATATAATAAATCAAATAATTGAAAACCCCCACATATAATCAAATCAACACTTTAATTAATAACTTCCACGACAACTACGAAAACCTAAATGCACAAATGCACTCACTAGTCAAATCACATAATGCGTTATGAATTTGAATTTACCAACATTTATCAGAGGGGTAATAATAATACAATAACATAGATATGTCATTCATAGAGTGACAATATTGGCTCTGTATGAAAGGCTAAAGCCACTATCTCTCGATGCCCATGTCCAGGGATATAAGTACACACTCAAATTTTGTAATCAAGATGAATGTGTGTATTACCTATTCCGTAAAAAAGAAAACATCAAGTGTAGATTCTCAATACAAAAATAGCCAAAGCACAAATAAGCACATAGTCATGTTGAAGGAGAATGAGACACCATGTAGATCTTGCAAGCAAGTGATGGTGGCTCTGTTATCACTTTGTACTAGCACCAATGGGTAAAAATGCATAACATGTTGTGATGTGGAGCCTAATTAGACTTAGAAGTTTATTCGATGTGGTTTCCCCCTAGATTATTTCTATGGGGGTTTGGGCACAACGCCCCAAGTGCGCTTCCTATTGTAGTACATGGTCGCGGGGGTTTTTGAGGGAAGTGCCCCCAAAGCTAAAAATGACTCTACTATTGTAAAAGACATCAACTATTATTTTTCTATTGGATGACTTATTCTAGCCCTAATTTTGTAAGCGACAAAAAGCTTGTATAAAATGGCTTAGGATTAGGGACTTCATAATGTATGATACTTTTGTAGCTTCTTGCAACAGTATTGAATTGTAAGGGATTGCAGATTGTAATCACTAGATAATAATAATATTGGACTTTTTGTTGGTGGGTGTAGCCCAGGTATTGGGTGAACCACATTAAATCCTTGTGTCTTGTATTTTCTTTTGTGGGATTTATTATTTTTTGATATTGGTTATATTTGCATGTAATTATTATTTCTATCTATGGTTAATCCTAACAAATGGTATCAGAGCCAAACTATCATCATTTTTTTTAGCTATACTTTATAAGAAGGTCTCGTAGTTGAGTGGGATTGATGTAAGATGAGGGTAAGCTGAAGATTGAGAAGTTTAATGGGTAGAACTTTTAGTTATGGAAAATGAAAATGGAGAACTATATTTATCAAAAGGATTTATGGTAGCCATTGGAAGGAAAAACGAAGAAATAGGGAACTTTGACATATGAGAAGTGGGAAATTTTGGATAGAAAGGCACTTGGAAGTATTCAATTATGCCTAGCACAATCAATGACATTTAATATTACAAAAGAAAAGATGACAGAAGATTTGATGCAAACCCTAGCAAAACTATATGAAAAGATCTCTACATTAAACAAGTTATTTCTCATGAAGTGTTTATTTAATATGAAGATGACCAAAGGTGAATTTGTTGTAGATCAATTAAATGAGTTTAATATAGTTACTAATCAATTGTCTTTTGTATATGTTAATTTCAATGATGAAATTAGGACTCTCTTGATTTTGTGTTCTTTACTTAAAAGTTGGAATGGCTTGGTAATGGTTGTGAGTAATTATGTTTTTGGATATAATACCCTAAAATTTTATGATGTGATTGGTGCTATTTTGAGTGAGGAAACTCATAGGAAAAGTTCAAGCAGATCTACATCAAGAAGTTCTTTGAATGCATAAAGCATAGGCAAAATGATTGAGAGAGGAAGTGATTGATGGAAATCAAGGGGGCAAATCAAAGAGGAAGATGTCTCAATCTAGAGGACCAAGAGATTGTTGGTACTGTGGGAAACCAAGACATAAGAAAAAAGGTTGTTGGGCTTGAAAGAATAATGAAGTAGATAAACCAGAAGGGGACAAGGAAGCATTCATGGAAAATAACAATTTCAAAGAGGATGCTTTGCTTCTTTCTTTAGAAAGTGTTGATGATTCTTGGGTTTTAGATTTTGGGGCTTTATTTCATGATATATCCCATAGAGGTTATTTTATCGATTATGTCCATGCGAATTTTGGGCTTTGCTTATTTGGGGGATAATGAACCCTTTTAGATTGTTGGAAAGGGAAAAGTTAAGATTAAGTTGCTAAATGGGAATCATTGGCTACTACATGAGGTAAGACATGTTCCAAGGCTGAGTAGGAATTTAATTTCAGCAAGGCAACTCGGTGATGAGGGTTGCATAATTAATTTTAATGATAGAAATTGGAAGGTTTCAAAAAGTTCCCTTGTAGTAGCAAAAGGTGTTAAAGTAGGAACCTTATATCTTTGTATAGGTCACACTATTCCTTCTAATTTAATTGTTTAAGAGAAAAAATAATGTTTGGGAATAGTTGTTGCAGTTGAGCAGGGAGAACAAACAGTTGTTGTAGATTCTGATACAATGCAATGGAACAACATACTCGGACACATGAGTGAGAAAGGTATGAAATTACTTCATTCAAAGAAAGTTTTACCAAGTCTAAAATGTGTCAATATGGATTTCTGTGAAAGTTGTGTGTATAGAAAACAAAAGAGAGTATGTTTTGTGAAGAGTGGGAAGGAAAAGAAAAATTATAAATTAGAGCTTGTGGTTCTCATTTATTGTGTTACATTTATTCATGATGCAATTGGAAGAGTATGGTTTTATTTCCTTAGACAGAAATTTAATGTATTTCAAACTTTTAAGAAATATAAATGCTTGGTTAAAAATGAAACTAGTAAGAGATTAAAATGTCTTAGATCTAATAATGGTTGAATATTATAGTTTTGAATTTGAATATTATTGCTCCAGTATTGGTAGTCACAAATAGAAAACTATTCCAAGGACTCCACAGGAAAATGGAGTGGCCGAACACATGAACATGACAATAATGGAGCGTAAATAGAGCATGAAGTTGCATGCTAGGCTTCCCTTAAAAATGTGGGTGGAGACTGTCAATATTGTTGTATATTTTATTAATAGAGGTCCTCTACTCCTTTGGGTTGTGGTATTCCAGAGGAAGCATGGACTAGTAAGAATGTGAGTTATTCTTTTCTCAAAACCTTCTGTAAAGCATTTGTACATATAGATTCTGAAAAATAGAACCAAGCTGGAAGCTAAGTCAAAGAAATGTTTATTTGTTGGATATGGCATTGATGAATTTGGTTATAGACTTTGGGAATTTGGAAATAATAAAATTGTAAGAATCAGGGATGCCATATTCAATGAGAAAGTGTTGTACAAGGATCTATTGTAGTAACATGAGAAGAAAGAAAATGATTATGTAATGTTGGATGAAACTCAAAAGGAAGATGTTCCAATAGTGTCTCATGCTCCGCAACAACCACAACAACAAATACCACACATCCCAATGAATCTTAGATAGTCAACAAGGCTAAGTAGACCTCCACAAAGATTTTCTCCCTCTTTGTACTCTACTTTACTGACTAATACTCGTGAACCTAAATGTTATGATGAAGTTGTGCAAGTGGATACTAATATTCAGTGGGAGTCTGCAATGACAAAAGAAATGGACTCCTTGCTGAAAAATTAGACTTGGCATTTATGTAAGTTTTCTCCAGGTAAAAGAGATTTATAGAATAAATCGGTTTATAGGTTGAAAGAAGAGGATGGAGGTAAGAGAATATTTAAAGCCAAGTTAGTTGTAAATGGATTTGCACAAAAGAAGAGCATTAGTTTTGATGAGATATTTTCTCTTATTGTTAAAATGACTTCTATTCATATTATTCTAAGTATTGTGGCTACTGAAGATTTGCATTTGGAAAAACTTGATGTTAAAACAACCTTTCTTCACAATGATTTGGATGAAGAGATATATATGGCATAGCCACATGGATCTGAGGTCAAAGGTAAGGAGAATTTAGTGTGCAGATTGAAGAAAAGTTTATATGGCTTGAAGCAAGCACCTCGGCAATGGTATCTTAAATTTGATAGTTTTATGCATAAGCATGGTTACACTCAGTGTCATTCTAACCATTGTGTTTATGTTAAGAGGTTGGATGATGATAGTCACATTATTTTATGTTTATATGTTTATGATATGCTTGTAGCTGGGTCTAACATGGATCACATTAAGGGCTTAAAAAAACAGTTAGCACATTCATTTGCTATGACAAATTTGGGGCAACAAAAAAAATCCTTGGTATGAAGATTTGCAGAGATAGAAAAAATAGAAAATTTAATTTATCTTAGGCTGATTATATTGTGAAGGTGTTGCAACGTTTCTCTATGGAGAATGCTAAAGTTGTCGGTGCACCTTTACCTGGTCATTTAAAATTGACTAAGGAGATTTGTCCCAAGACACATGAAGAAGACTATAAAATGTCAAAGGCACCCTATACTTTAGCTAAAGAAAGTTTGATGTATGTCATGGTATGTACTAGGCCAGATATTGCACATGTAGTGGGAGTTGTTAGCAGGTATATGAATCATCGAGGGATTGAGCATTAGAATGCAGTCAAATGGATTCTCAGATATTTGAGAGGAACATCCAGTAAGTGTTTACATTTTGGGGGCTATACTATTGATTTATAGGTCTTTGTTGACTCAGATTTGGCAGGGGATATTGATACGAAGCAGAGTACTATAGGTTATGTATTTATTGTTGGTGGGGTAGCAATGAGCTAGGTTTCTCGGTTACAGAAGGTGAATGCTTTATCCACTACAGAGGCAGAGTATGTTAGTGCTATAGAGGTAACCGAGGAGATGATATGACTTTAGTTTTTCATGGAAGAATTGGGATAACTACAGAGGGATAGTTTTTTGTTCATAAATAGCCAGAGTGTCATCCATCTTGTGAAGAATTCTGCTCTACATTCAAAGGAAAAAGACATACAGTTGTGATACCATTTCATTTAGTCAATTTTGGATGATGGATAATTAAAGCTAGAGAAGATACATATAGATGATAATCCAACATATATGTTTACCAAGGCAGTAATAAGGGAGAAGCTAAAATCCTCTTCAGCTTTGGTTGGTCTTCTAGACTGAACAAAATAAAAGAACAATAAAGTGCAGGGTGGTTTGATATTTCATTGGGAGCTACAGGTTTAGTGGTGCTATGACTAGTCTCTAAGTGGGAGGTTATTGTTGTGGAGTCTAATCAGTCTCCAAGTGGGAGATTATTGTGATGTAGAGCTTAATCAGATGTGGATCATAATGTGAAGCTACAATATCATCATACATTATGAAATCCCTAACCCTAAGCCATTTTATACAAGCTTTTTACCACTTACAAAATTTGGGTTAGAATAAGTCGTCTAATAGAAAAATAACAGTTGACGCCTTTTACAATAGTAGAGTCATTTTTGGCTTTGGCTCCACATCACAACAATCTATACTCGCACACAAGAAAAATGATAATTTGTTTGGGGGGAGGGGCTTGCCTTGGTTAAGCCCTATTTGAGGAATCAAACTTAAAATGAGAAAGCATGAAAAAATAATACAAATATAAGTATTCAACTCGCTTATCAAATCTCCATGGATGGATCCATATCCACCATCCACAAAGTTGCATGGATGTTTGTATGTAGATGTAGAATGACAATGTATGATGTAGAAAGTCTCCACAAATGCAATATATCTACAAGTTCCAAATCATATATCCATGAATGTAAGTATGCTCTTGAATGTTTGAAGGGTTGAATGCTTAAGTGCTCCTTGAAAGCTTTCTTGAATGGATATTGCTCTCAAAATTAATGGCATGAATGTACACAATATCTTGTGTGTGTAGTGGATGATCATGGATGGTCAAATGAAGTGAGTAAGCCTCCTTTTATAGAAATTTAGAAATCAAAATTGAAAGGGTTGAGTGCACTAGGTGGGAAACAAAATTAAAATACTCAAAATTGGTTTGAGATTTGAGAAAGAACACCTTAGGTAAGTGACAACCTCATCCCTTACCAAGGGGTTGGGGATGAGACTATCCCTTACCATGGGGTAAGAGATGACCTCATCGCTAACCCTGAGGTTTCTGGACCTCAAGATATGCACTAGGATCTTAGGGATGAAAAAATGATTAAAAAAATGGGCAAGAACTAGAGGAAAGACAACATTTTGAGCATAAGTACATTCATGGACCTATGAGACCATTAAAGGGATAGATAAAACATCTTACAAAATAATTGTACACTTTTTAAGATGGCACAATAACATTATTCAAGATATTTACAACTAAACTATAAGAAAATAAAATTAATTTTTTTTTGGGTTAAAAAAGAGTGCTCTCATAAACCATTATACTATGAAGTCATACACCTAGGGTAGGAAAAAAATGTGAATATGGATTCACCAAATGGAATTGAGTGGTAATATAACCCTTTCATATTGCAAGAAATCTTTAGCAAATTACATTACTAAAATTGATACCTTTGCTATATTTCTTCTTTCTCTCCTCTTCTATCACCTAAATGGAATAAGCACCCTTCTTTGACAACTCTATTCCAAACTCAATATAATCAATGCAAAATTAAATCCACTACAAACAAGATAACCTCTTCTAAATATAACTCTTACTATCCTCTGATCTTGTGGGATTCAACCCACAGTTTACTTATCACCTCCACCAAAATGCATTTGCTCTAAACACTATACCAACTTTCAAATCCTTTTCTACATCACAATCATCATTAGTAAAATCTATCTTAATCCTCTCATTTAAAATTCATTAAGTCATTCACATCGACATGAAAATTTTAATTTGAAAATTCAATGAAATTCACATGGACACGAAAATTTTAGTTTGAAAAATCAATGAAATATGAATTTACCTTCTTGACAGCTATTGTTTTTTTAATACTTTGTTCTCTTCTTTGATGTTTTCAATAAAACATACAACTGTATCACCTCTTTGGTCCCTATAACCAATACATTCCAATCTTCTTCTATTTCTACGATTTCCTCCATCCCTATATTTATACGTAAGTTGATCTCATCAAAATACTTATAAATCACTTTTTGTTGAAAACTTTACTTTACTTGCAATTAACTCTCTCTCTCTCTCTCTCTCTCTCTCTCTCTCTCTCTCTCTCTCTCTCTCTCTCTCTCTCAAGTATAGTAATCCTTTGAATCCATCCTATATATATATATATATATATTCTCTTTCTATTTTCCATTCTTATGTCTTCACAAATTACCAACACAATTCTTCAAAATCCCATAGGTTTTGCATATGTATATTGCCTTACTTCGCGATGTGTTTACATATCCTCTTATCACATTCATTTATGCAATTACAATTTGCCTCATTTGATGATCTATTTACAAAATCAAGAACCTCAACTCCTCATGTCCTTCAAATAATTCCTCTTACAAATTTCACATAAATCTTCAAACATTATTCACACACGCTCTACCTCTACCATAAGGCCCTAGTATGAAAGCCTCCTTTGGCACTCTATGGACACGCTTGAGAAATTATGCTTTAATACCATTGGTGTGGAGAGACTCTCTTTCTTGAACCACACACATTCCAAGACACTTAAATAATTGACTTACATAAAATTTAATTTAGAAACAACAAAAGCATTAAACATGAAATAAGCATGACAATTCTCCTTTTATTAATTGATGCAAGAACATCTTGTGTTCTTTGGCAATCTTACATCACCAAAAAAAATTTTCTGATTTATTGTTCCAATCTGTTGTTTGTTGGGCAACCTTGTTGTTTGTGTTATCTCTTTCTACACAATTGGTTACCTAATGTGGACCTATCATGGATCATTCTCCTATGTTCATAAAACTAAATTCCATCTCACTAAAGAATTATCCTTTCTCTTTGCTCGAGGCATTTTCATTTCTTGGCATATAGAGTAACGTGTAGTTATTTTCTTATGAGAGGTTTTCATAATTTCAAGGCTTTCCACGACCTTGGGGATACCTTCTTGGATCACATATGGACCTATTCTTGTTCTTGTGGATGTTAGTTTTCTTAACTGTGTGGTCACTAATTTCCCCTTTCGGGTAGCACCTATATTTTGTAATAAATGTATCTCTTAGGCCAACTTGTGGTCTTGATGACTATATATTTGAGACCTTGGATTAGAGTAAGCAGTGATCATGCTAGTAGAAAAAAGATAACATAATTTTGGCTTTGTAAGCCCGAGAATCTAAGCTTGCTGATTGTATTTCAGTTGTATATGGCTGCAACTAGGTAGGCTTTATGCTTGGCACATTGTAAGGAGATTATCTACATTGAAGTCAATTTCAACAATTGTTTCTTCCATGTTCGTGATGGCTTTTGTGTTTATACCCTAGTGGGTTGGTTGGTGAGTGTTCCTTGGTTCACTTTACCCATCATATTTTGCGTCATTAGCCTTCCTAAATAGAAATTTGATACACTGTCATGAAATTATAAGCTTTTAACCACAATGATAATATTTATAAATTCAAAATCTAAATTTAAGTCAACAATACTTATAATAAATCAACGACACGTGCAAAATCAAACTACAAGAATATTATTTTCCTCCCTCCTATCTTTTGCAGCAAATGAGATCCCCAAACTATAGAATCATTATTTTGAAATGAAATAAACACATGGGTCTCATGAAAAACATCCCCAATCTTATATAAATTAGCAAAATCATACACAAATTAGTAAAATGTGAAAGAGCAAACTATGAGGAATTCATCCAAAACTTGAGCTATAACTACACTCCAATATTTGTCCTTTAACCTGCACAATTAAACTCACAACTTTCAAAATTGAATCTTTCAACTCTTGTTTTCAATTTTATGAAACATGATGGAAGTAATAACCCCCTATGATTACCACAATCCTTCCTTGGTAACCTAACTAAATGATAAAATTAATATTTTAAAATATCTATTATTCGTTAACCACCAATAGTCAAATCCAAAGTGTAAGGTTACAAGAATATGATATAAGGATAATATCGACATTCATCAATCTCTTATGCAAACTACAACTTAGAACATGGTTAAATATTTAACAAAATATTTAAATAAAAACTACATAAATTTATTCATCAAATGCTATTTAAGACATTAGCAAACAAATTATAAAAAAATTAAATTAAATATTTCTAATTGATCCATGATTGCTCTCATAACCCAAGATACCCCGCATTGCTAATTTAATTTTCATAAACACTTGTAACTATGGTAAAAAATAAGAAAGGACCAATAAGTATGCTCTTTCACATATATCTTTTATCATTTGCAATTTCAAACTAACCAATCATGATATATAGAACACAAACATCTAAATCTTTAGGAAAAAATCCATCAAACGAGAGACAAAACTAAATAAGGGAAAACCAAAATTGTTAATGTTCATATTTAAACCATACCTAAAATTCAAACTATCTAAAATCTACAAAAAGAATCTAAACCACTCTCACCAAATGCATCTCCCTTTCAACTTCTAAAACCCACATTTATCTAATTTCTGTCCTTATTTTATTATAGTATATTAATCTTTGAACATAGTATTGTACTTTATTGAAATAAACAAATAACAAAAAATTTCGAGTCTAGAGTATCTTTTTAACCAAATGCTTGGGGGATCCTTTCTATTGATAGAGAAGTGGAAGACACAACCATCAATCTCATCATCCAAAGACTTCTCCATTAGGTTGACCTAGAATAACGAAGTTGTGATTCCTCTATCCAATCAATAAATAAATATTATTATACATTAAACATATTATTATTTAAAAAATTGTCTTATCACCTCCCAAAAAAATTACTCCCACTGTCGGAAGGCAAAACTTCAATAGTAGTTGTGATAGTGACACGATCACTTCTCGTGTCTGCAAAAATAAAACGAAGCAAAATAAGGAAAAAATAAAATCCAAAAGTGACACGTTACAAAATATTCGTAGGAAAGTCTCTCGTTGTTAGCTTTTACACTAATACTGGTGCAGATATGTATAATACACCTGCTATGCATTCTGTGACCCAAATGAGCTTATAGGGTACCTATTTCCATGGATTTTCTGAAATACTGCCCTGCTTATTGCCTGTGGAGCATGCCACATACATTTCAGCAGCAGATCCAATCCTCAAGGCAGCTACAACATCGGCCATTGCAACAATGAAGCTGAGAATGGGCAGTATAGGTGAAGAGGACTTGCACGAGAGATAAGGAATGGCAGATTTGGCGAGGAACGGACCTCTCGAACGTGATATCGAGCAGGTAAGGAGTTTACTTTTCTGCAAATTTTGTAATCTCTCAAAGGCTCGGAAAGATTCAGATTAAATTTTGATGGAAAATGTTTTTCTGTTTGATTGTTGAAAAGTTACTTTGGTCAAGTTGGTGGCTAGGAGCTACCCAAGTGTGTCTGCTTGTGTAGAAGATTGCTTGTTCATGTGGGTTTTCAGTTTTGATTTTTTATCATGATCTGTTAATGGAAGATTATGGGTAATTTACTGTAGCTCAGTAATTTGATCTGTGTTGTGTGGTGTATTTTTAGGCCATAACTGCACTGAAAAAGGGAGCGTATTTGCTGAAGTACGGTCGGAGAGGGAAGCCTAAATTCTGTCCTTTCAGACTTTCCAACGTAAGGTTTTGACCCCTGAGGATAAATAAGTTTGTGACTGGTTAAGTCAATTGTAATTGGCATTTAGCCATTGACTGTTTTATGTGAAGTCTCAGTTCAGTGAGATCAGATGGTTATCGGGTCTGCTGTGAATTATCAGCATTTGACAGTACGAACTTTTTTTTTTTTTTGCAAGTCTGTCTACTTTTTTGTGGGTTGAAGCTACAGAATTGTGTAATTGGCGGTTTATATTTTTGTCTTTGATCATAAATTGGATGCATAAATGCCTAGTTATTGCTCACAAGATCAAAGGGGTCCAAGGTGTGTTGGTAACTACCTGATCTGAATCGTACCCTCTTACTTTTCTGCAGTGCTTTCACTGCGATTCAGCATTTTTGTGGGTGTAAGCTTCCTTGCTAAATAATCTTTTGAACCATTTTTTTTAATTAGTATTTATTCATCGAATTGAATGCATGGATACTTAGTTGTTGTTTACTGGCCATCAGATGTTGCCTGGGTGTTTTGGAAATTATCAGCTTGTTTAATCAATTTTCAGTGCAATGTGTTCACAACGTTGCAGCATTTACAAGGGTTATAGCTTCCTTGATAAATAAGTTCTCAAATGGATTGCTTCCTTCTAGTAAATGACTGTATAGATGCTTACTTCTGGTTTACTGACATCAGGTCATAATTGGGTGTTTTGGGAATCATCTGCTTGAAAATCAATGAGTGCACTAGTTTGCAGCAACATTGTGAAACATTCTTTTTCTTTCTAACATTTGACTATTGAAGACTCACATGAATTCACGGATGTAAGTATCAGTTTTGACAAATATGCTTTCTTTTGTGCCCATATTTAGTAGTATTTTTTGGATGGAAGCTTCTAGGCATTTTGGCTACTCTTGCAGGTGCCGTGCCTGATATTTTTCAATTGGAAATCTCCCATATTTGCAGTTGGATCTTACATTACTTGTCAACTGAGGAAAATGAACCTCGATCACCACTATGAGAGTGAAATCCCTTGACCATTTTACCATCATTCCGTGGAGTAGGTGTCATGACTGTTCAACTTTTTTTGTTTGCCTTTGCTGGTTGATGTGGATGCTTTGCGTTCCCACAGCCTCAAGCCTTTCCAGTGATGGGTTGCAATGCTATTGACAAAAACAAGTAGGCAAACTGTTCTGACGCCTGTGTAGCTGCCTGTTTTAAGTCAATTGTGGACCAGTCTACATGGTAGTGGGATGCAGAGAAGAGCATGCTGGGGAATGTTTAAACTAGTCCAGAGGCAACTCAAGGTTTTCAGCCTGTTAGAAAATAACAAGAGCAGTTCATTTGGTTAAAATGGGAACTGTAGATATCACCTTAGACTCTAAAAAGACAACTGGTTACTAATCAAACTCAGTGCCCAACTCATTTGCCATCAGTTTGAATACGTAGACAGTAAGCTACTTGACAAAATAATCCTCTCATGGACACATATCTTACATTCAGGGCAGTGGAGAGGCCATCAAGTGAGCATTTTGGGTGATTATCAGAAGACAGCTATGTCAGCCAAGGGATGCTAGTTAGCATTATACACCTTGCAAATCGTGTCAGTTTCTTCTTGTGGGTGTTGACTGGCATCATAGAGGTCTTCATCTGTAGTGGTGGGGTTAATTGATCCTGATAGATATATTCTATTTCTAATACTTGTTTTGGTGAAATAAAAGAATTCCATTAGTTAAGCCTGACTAATTTATTCCACCCCAAGGACATGTTTTCTTGAAATAGTCTAATAGCTTAAAGCTGGCGAGCGACACAGGTTTCTTGGGGATGTTGACTGGCATATTAGAGGTCTTTGATCATCGTGTTTGACCGGTCCTGAAAGATTTACCCATTTCTAAAACTTAGTTCTGTGAAATAAAAGGAAACAGTTGGCTAGTCCTGACAAATTTACTACACACTCCACGTACTTGTTTTAACTTTTCTTCAAATAGTTTAATAGATTATAAGCTGGGAAACCATGCAGGTTTCTTCTTGTGAGTGTTGGCTGATATCATAAAGGTCTTCATCTACAGTATTCATTTTGATTGATCCTGACAGATTCATTCTTCTAATACTTATTTTCATGAAATAAAAGAAAATAGATTAGTAGGAGATATTTTCCACAAGAAGTTGAATTGTGATATTGCTACTAGGATTCAACTATGCAGTTTTTGAGTCAAACTCATTGACCTATGTTTCATGAGTAGTGGCTCACAAGAAACCATCTCTCATGAGAATGAATGGAACACTTACATTCATTGCACCAAGGTGATGGTCACAAAGGCGAAGTGTTCGGACTTCCCGGGAGGTCAACGATCCTAGTGCTAAGTGTTCCATTTGTTCTCATAAGAGATGTTTTCTTGTGAACCACTACTCATGAAACATGGGTCAATCAAGTTTGACTCAACCGACATAGTTGAATCCTGTTAGCAATATTACAATTTGACTTGCTGCGGAAAAAATCTGCCATTTATCAATTGATTTGCTTAAGGAGCTTTGTATTGAATGGTTCATAAGGCACAACACTAGCTGAAGGTTTGCAAGCAGGGTTGCAAACAAAGAGGGCTCAGCCATGGAGGAAATTCTGTAGTTAAATGTGCTTGAGTTGGAGTAGTACTCGGATGGGTGACCTCCTGGGAGGTCCCGGTGCATCACCTTTGTGACCGTCACTTGGATGCAATGAGTGCTAAGTGTTCCATTTATTCTCATCAGTGATGGGTTTTTGTGAATCACCACTTTAACTTGTAAACTACATAGTTGAATCCAAATAGCAATATCACAATAAAAAAAACAATTCGGCCATTTTACAAATTTACTCCACTCCAAGTATGTGTTAGAAAGAGTCTAATAGATTAATTCAATCAACTAGGGAAGTCCAGAAGTACCTGAATCTAATTGTAGTAGTCTTGTCTTTGTGGTCCATTTGAGACTTTGTAGTATGTCAAAAGAGCTTTCTGAAGGACAACCTTCAAGATGGCAGAGATGGTTTAGTGGAACATGAAAAGTATGTTTGAGATTGAATGAAATTTAATAAGAATGACAATCATGGGTCTAATCTACAATCAGGAATGAGCCAGTGAAACACAAAAGGCCTCTTTTACCTCACAAAAGATTATGTCAAACCTGAGGTGAATTTACATTTATACTATTAGAGATAAGATATATTGTGAGGATGCTTTGAGTTTAAAGTAATTTCATGCATGCAGATAAATGTAAAATAAATGATAACAACTAGGGCCTCTTGGACTGCAACTGGCATGTAGTTACTCTTGATTTTTGACTAGGTGGCAAGCTTTACAAATGCTAGAGCAGCTCGAATTAGTGGTCAGGGGTTGATCTAATGGCTACAAGATATAAGGATAACCAAATGCCTGCGGCAGCAGTCTGGGAAGACTTGAAGCTAGGAAAACTTGTCCCATTACATTTTTACTTCATATATGATCATTTCTTTCTTGAGTAGACTTCCTTCTGTTTTCTCAGTATGTTTTTAGACTTTTCTTATTTTTCAAAACATGATTTGTAGATTTTGATCTGCTTTTGTGGACTACAAAAAGGACAACCAAGGAATGTTTATGAAACTCAGTAACATGTACTCATTAAAATTTAGGGACTGCTTAAATCTGGAGCATTATTTGTGTTTTTGTGAGAAGATATTCAGGATTTTTTTTTGTTTTTTATGCTTATTAACTGGATACCGATTCCCCAATTATAAAAGATAACAAGCCTGTAGAAAAACTGTCAAAACCTAAGTGGTAGAGAATCATAGTAGAATATTTGAAGTGAAATTGTGATGAGACCGTTTAAGTAATTTGATAAAGCATGTAGTAATTAATAAATGAATCTCATTTCTGTAATGTTTTATATGCTATAAAACACATTATACCTTGCTTGTCAAAGAATGCCAAGATAATTTCAATCTTATTGTCTGTTTCTGCTTAAAATGATATTAAAATGAATCAGCAGAAATCACTCAAATATATGTCAGAAATATAATTAAAATGCTTAAGCAAAAGCTACTCATAACGAGCAAATTCAGTATTCTCTTACTTTGGAGACACAATCTGTTAATCAATAAAAATTCTGTGATATGTAAATCAAAAGGTCAAGTTGCAATTGATTTGATTTCAAAGACGGATCTTTGCACGTCTTAGTTCAGAACATGGTGATACCTAGATTATCATGTGTAATATGATTTTTCAAACACAGCTTTAGCTAATGCAAAGTTGCCCCTACAAAATAACAAATAATGTTAAATCCAAGGTCCTAAATTGAACCTAATTAATCTAGATTGTTAAAACTCTGAGAAATGATATAACTTAAGAAAAATATTTTTTTAGCTACATCCAGCAAAAGACTTAATATACCCGGTTAATCAGAAAATATCCAGCTGTAGTAGCCAAGTAAGAATGTAAATACAATGATAGCTATCTGGATCTGCTTACTTGGCCTCTTTTCAGATCTCACATTTTTTTAAATTCTTCTGTCCGAGAAGGAATCCTCTCTTGATAGCATCATTTTATTTTGGAATAGGATAGTAAATGGGTCCATTCAACCCCTCATCATGTTATATGAATTTGCTCTTTGTTGGGTTCCAATAGAAAATGTGTGTTAGAAATGGCGTTACTTTCCTCTCAGAATTTTGTAGACATGGGCATACTTAAAGATTTTGGGAGAGTATTTGCATGGACCTGGAGAGAACATGTGCTTCCTGAACTCTCTATGCATCAATTTTGATCTGTTTCATGTACACAACCGACTCAACCTTAAAGAACGAATTCAAAGTATGCAAATAAAGGGCTAGATGAAATTGATAATATGCTTTAGTTTGGAATCATTTTCAACATTAGTATGAGAGAGTGCTTTTCATCAAGAGCAATTAATTTGAAGAAGGAATAAATACAATTTTCTATATAAAATCTATGTTGTCTACCAGCATCTACCTTGTCATGATCAAGGACTTATTTTTAGTATTATTACTGGCCCCATTTTGGAGTAGGTGGTAGGGGGCAAACTTCACTTAATTGGATGGAGCTTCTGGGTTGCATTGTTGAAAAGACAAGTTGAATGCCACACATTTTTGCTAAAAGAGAAGATCTAGTCTTGCAAAAAAATGTTCTCTTGAGCCTGCATAGTGAAGCTTCACAGCCTCTTTTGAGAAAATTATCAACAAAGTTCAAAGTTTTCTTGGACAAATGGCTTGTCCATGGCTCTAAAGATGTCTTGGCCCTGACAGAATGCATACATATTATGAACTCTGAAAGATTTACCCCTATTTAATTGAGTATTGCATAAAACTTGATTACGATGAAAAATTATTTATGCATGGATTTGCCTCTTGTGTCCTGACATATTCATCCATTACTACATCAGTTATCAGTTTTGTTCACCATTAGCTGTGTAATAATAAGTAGGATTGTCTTGGTTACAATAAAGTTGAATAAACTGATCTGTTAGAGAGCAAAAGGAGTGACCCAAGATAACTTTAGTGGCTAATATTTGCCAATTGGCTAATCTCACTCATCAAGAACCCTAAATTTGGCTATTTTTTGTACTTTTGTGGTGGTTATGTTGCCTGCACTTTACAAAAATTGGGTCCCATGCTTTTAGGCAAATCGCCAATAATAATACAAAAGTATTTGTATTTTAGTGATGACTTCAACAGTGCAATCTATTTTTTCCATGCAATAAATTATATATATTCGCCTAGAAAAATCATTTCTTATCTTAATTGATGTCATATTAACCAATATTTGGTAAAAATTGAAGTTAGGTTACACGTTAAGTATGTAGATTCGGCATGCATATCTATTCTAGAGACTCTCCAGGAAATTTCTTATCCTTTCTCACTTTGGCTCAAAATAAATTTGATTGGGAACATGTGCCTTTACTTTTGGGACTTTCTTTAAAACTTGGTATCCTTTTAAAAGTTTGCCTGAAATAAGATTTAGGCCATTGATTTAGAATCCTCCAAAGATCATAAATAATAGGAATGTTGCCTGCATTCCACCATTCAATAATTTGGAGGGAAACTATAATGATAAAAGTGGAATAAATTTAACCTTTAAGTTTGATAATCAATTAGGATCCATATAATAATAATAAAATCATGGTTTTTAGGTATGTGTACTTTTGTCCTTTTTTTCCATCAATAATGAAATATTTGCTTGGATGTTATAGAATTTTCATACAGTTGAAAATAAATTGCCAATAAAATTAAATTTTTTCCTACTCAAAAAAATTAATTCGCCAATAGAACTTAATTGTTTTCCCTTGAACTAATTTTCAATTTGCCAAAATTTAATACATTTTTCCAAAGGAGGGTTTCTTAAAGCTATCCCTGTGTCATAATTTTGTTACAGCAAGAACTCTAACCTTTGAGTTATAATAGGTCTTTCAACCTCAACAGTGTGGGTTGACAAAATATTGAGCAGGATCCTATAGGACTGATTGTCAGAACCTGCTGCACCATACTTCTTTCAGTGTACCCATTTTTGTTGGTGCCCATTTTTTCTCAGGAAAGTTTTTGTTACTTTGTTTACTTAATGCAAAATATTTTAGAGGGTAAAATATATTTTTCTTTCATTTACTTTAATGTGTTTTCTAGAGTTTCAGATATCAATTATTAAAGAGAAAAAATCAGATTTCCCTTCCAAAAAGTTCAATCATTTTGCAATAGCTGTTTTCTTTTTTACTTTGGTTTTATTAGTTCCAGATTCGGATCCTGACAGTGGTATCAGTGATGCAAGTTTGAAATATTAGATCTAGAGTTTTGCTGGCTTTAGCTGCAGGTTCATGTTTGGAACATAAGAGTGGCATCAAGGCCACTTTATTTTCCTCATCGATTTACCACCAGTGGTTTCAGTCTTGCCACCACAAGGTGGGAAAATCTACAAATTGGAAATGTACTGCACAGGGGAAGCCAGTTTGATGGGAGAATAAATGGAGGCCATGAAACAGATGAACAATGCTATCACAAGAAAGGATAGGACTTTAAATGCTTAAGCTTGATCCATATAAAACAGAACTCTAATACATTTGCGCAAGAATGAAAAGGAGGACTTTCAAATGCCTAAAGAGTGAAGAAAAGAAGCTAGAAATTACAGTCTATGGGAGGGGACTTTTGCAAGAAAGAATTGTAAAGTTAATCTTTTAGGTCACTGCTAAGAAGATGCCAACTTGGTTTGACTTGCCACTTGTGGATTCTGTCACAGGGGGGTTGCTTTTCCATTTACCTTTTACATTGGGCAACAAGATGCACAGACTCTTCTGCCCTCTGGATTCAAATATGTACCTCCTCTATAGAGTACACTTATATTCAACATCACGCCCATTCAGGTATTACATAGATACCTGCTAGAAGATCAAGAGGTAAATTGACTAAATACAAAGTTTGATGGGTTTTGATGTGGTGGATTGCAATTTCAACCAAAGGGATCGAATTGGGATGATGGGTTGTTTCTTTAGACTACAGCCAATGAGAGATTCTTAAAAAAACCTTTATGATACATTACACGTCAATTGACTAAAATTCGCTGACTGATGGAATGTGTTTGAGCATAGCACAGAAGCAGATGATGGTGTTGGTGGACAGATCATTCCCAAATGTATGAATCCACATTATATATCTGTGAGTAAATATGATGTTGGACTGATGTCACATCCTCTTGCACTGTAGCCAGGCATTAGGGTGATTTCATTAGTTGAAATCAAGAGACCTATAGAGAATATCCTTTACCAATTTTGCTACCTTTGGGATAAAAATTGACTGTGGACCTTGGCATTGGCAATATTAAGGTTCAAAATCGGATACCTTATTTGTAGTCGATATCGTTTTCTAGATTCACCATGGTAGAGGCAAGTACCAGAGATCCAAGATGTTGAAAGATGCCATGGAGACTGAAGGCTCTGAAAGAAGCATCCAATCAAAGAGATGACATGGTACTGCACACCATCGAGATCAGATGTTGAAGATTACCTTGATTAAAGGTGAAAGTGTATCGTGATTCTCTCATTTCTGTTCTTGAGTGGCATTATTGTCAGATTTGGATGGAGATGGTGAAAAATTACAATTCAGAGTTTAGAAAATGGTTATAGTGAATGACAAGCACGTAGCGATCTCTTATGAGCTCATTAATTTTGTCAGAAGTCTTAAATTTCTCCAGGTAAGATGAGGAAGTGACACGCCCTGGGACTTACAAGAAGAATAACATAGTATTTTGAGCAGTATTATGCTCTGGATATCTTTGATGATCGGATGAAATATGTAAGGCATCAGAAAAGTAGGTTGAAAACTCATTTTTGGCATTTAGTTGGATTGTAATTCCTCTGATATTTGTTTTATTTTTTGTATTTGACTGATAGTGTCCCTTGAAGGCCTATCTATTGTAGTGGCTCAGAATTTTTGGCCTATTGTATTGGATTTAAGATTGTACTTTTCTTATGAGGGTGATATAGGATGGCAAATATGCATGCATGAGATTGCCTTTATGTTGCATGCACTTTATGGGAATGGGTGTGCACTACCTGGTGATATGATATCACAGCTTTGTGATCTGGAGAAACCTACTGTTTTCAAGTAGGAGCATATTGGGATTAAGTTTTCTTTGTTGCAGTCAAAATTCTCTATTTCCCATGCTTAAACAACTCAAGATGCATATGCTCCACAGTAGCAAAATGATGCAGTACTTGCAGAAGAACCAAAGAATAAGCCAAGGTGGTGCTTGGGTCTTCATTTTGGTGATAATTAGTGTAATTATTTGAATTTTGACTCCTAATGAGATCAGATGATTTTGAAGTTAGCTAGGAGGAGGTTCTTCTCTTTAGTGAAGATTAGTGCACATACAAATTGTACCCCAGGTCATCCATCTCCTTCTCTTCAGTGAGATTAGTTCAACAGCTGCAATAAAATCTCTAACAGCCCTCAGTGACCATATGATTCTGATACGTCCAGCTGTATCAGGATTACCAATAGGACAAGAACTTTCAATTGCTGGTACCAGATTGTAGTATTGGAATTACTACTCTGTGAGTCTTTGGGTTTTGTCCAGAAGCGTTGCCTTCTCCAGAATTGGCATCCTGAGAATGGTAGCTACGGTCACGATTTGCAGAGCAAGAGAATAATAATAATCAATCAAGAATGAATTCCTCTTCTTTATGCAATTCCTTATAATAGACAACAATGCCTCAAAAAGTGTACTTTGGCTTTCTTCCCCTTCAAAGAAACCAAATGCTGACAAGTTACTAAAAGACTTAAATATGCCTTGTCAAGAAAGCAACCGAATCGGCTGGCTATAAGATTAACTCCGCTAAGAGAAAGAAAATCACATTGGTTGCCACTTAAAATGGCCTCATGTGTATGACTGAAAAATAGGACTTAAGTGATTCAGAAAAACAACTCATTCCCCTATTTTTAATTCATTGCCTCCATCTTGGGGACATAGACAACTTTAAAATAAGTAATTTAATTTATTGATTTCACCATAATTTGGTAACATTACAATTTTAGATCAAGCAGTTGGATGAGGGGTCCTTGGCCTATGGTATTATTGTTGAGGATATGGAGACTCGAGCTAATCGACTTGAATGAGATTATCAAACATACTACGCTTTATGAGGAAAAGGGAAAGAATAAGAGAAGTTGAAAGCTAAAGAACTTAAGACAATTGAGGCATCACGGAGGAGACACAACATGTTTTAAAATTGGAAAAAAATAAAAGTGGCTTCACCTAGTCATGGTCAGCTCAAGATGAGCTGAGGAACCCATCAAGGGAACAAACACTCTATTTACAAGTGAAGAAAGGATGTGTTGCATCTCACAATGTAGATGTGACAGATCTTTCTGTCTCTTAGATTTGTTCAGGCAGAGTCAACACCAGTTGGCAGTTCCTTTGTATTAAATGAGGATGAGTCTAGCATTGAAACACAACTTCTGAAGATGCGTAACAGATATATGTTTGTGCCATTGAAATGATTGAAAATTATGAGAGAGATAGAGAGGGAGAGAGGGAGAGAGAGTATTTATTTTTTGGATGGATTGAAAGGGTTACTATACTTGTGAATGAGTGAGAGAGAGAGAGATTCAGATTCTGAAGATGCGTAACAGATATATGTTTGTGCCATTGAAATGATTGAAAATTATGGGGAGAGAGAGAGAGAGAGAGAGAGAGAGAGAGAGAGAGAGTATTTATTTTTTGGATGGATTGAAAGGGTTACTATACTTGTGAATGAGTGAGAGAGAGAGAGATACAGATTCTGAAGATGCGTAACAGATATATGTTTGTGCCATTGAAATGATTGAAAATTATGGAGAGAGAGAGAGAGAGAGAGAGAGAGAGAGAGAGAGAGAGAGAATTCATCTTTTTCATACCTTAAATGATTTTTTTCTTTACAGGCAAGACTTTTAGTTACACACATACTGCATCTAAAAAATGAAGTTCACCTTTATGGAACTTTAAAAAATGAACACCAAGAAACCAGATCTAATTGAGATCCCTTTTCTCTGGGGTGTTCTACATATCTCCATTGCTGATAGTTAGAACCATGAGTAACAGGTCTTCTTACCTTACTGCATTCAAAGCTAAGTCGCAAGGTTCGAATTCAAATTCGAGATCATCGATTATAAAATTCGGATGAAAATATACAAATTTATCTATTTTTAAATATAAGTAAGATATCCACAAAATTGTCAAAATAGTTTGACATTGCTAGATAAGTAAACTAAACAACTTAATATTATTTAAAAATAAAATAATCTTATTATAAATAACAATATTCTATGAAATATCATAAAATTAAGATGAAGTTCGGAAAGTGTAAAAATTCACTGAAATTGAAACTTCATGGATGAAATTCAGCATATCCTGTGACTTAGATTTAAAGTAGTGAAATTATCAAATGTCAGTAATTGAAACTCACGCAGGTGTCAAGGTTGCTTGACTGGTTCATTTTTGATGCAGTCTTGTATTACTTGGTCAATCACTGTACCTTGCATTGTGGCAAGTGTCACTTGATCAAGTACGTCAAACACATACCGTGTATGAATCAAGTGTCGCTTGATGTCATAATGGGTACAGCATATTTGAGTGTTACTTGATGATCATTAAGTCAATCATAATAAGACTTACCAAGCGTTTCCAAGTATTTATGTATTCAGCCTCTCAAGTGTTACTTGATCAGATTTGAATGTCATAGGGTATGTGGACATATCTTGCCTATCATATTGTGTTTAAGTTACTTTGGAGCGCATCAAGTGTTACTTGAGCATTGTAGCACTTTGATCACATTTAGTCCTTTCCAGATCCCTCATGTAATGGTTAAGGATTTATTCTGTACAAAAGAAAACTTACCTTCAAAAACTCCAACATGATTTTGGAGACTTCTTACATGTAGCTTTTTGGGTTCTATTCTTTTCTTAAAGTTCGTATTTCATACGAAGCATGCTATACTATATAGTAATTTCAGGAATGATCTGGAAATCGGAACCTATTTTTACAATTGAAAGTTTCGTTTTAACCTAATTTATTTAAGCTCAATACAAGCATTTTTTTTTTCTTTTTTTCTGTTGGAGGGTCATTATTGTCAATGTCGCACATTGAGGAGGTTTGTAAAGGGTTTTTGACGTTGTTCCAGAGCACCCTGGGGATGAAGACAAATTTGCATATAGTTTTGGCTCACGATGGCAGGTTTGTCCTTGTTTACAGTCTGGTTTCCTGGTGAACAGTTCACCCCTGCGAATAGTAATCGTAAAAGTGGTGAACACAGACAATTTGAACACGGCAATAAATTTGGAAGAATTGTTGGTTTGTTATTACTACTTCCAAATTTAAATGTTCTTGATTTCTCTACTTTATAAATTCACACATGTATTTAGGGAGCTTGGCTATTTGTTATGGGGTTGGCACTCTTGTTACCTTCATTGAAAGATAAGTTATGTCGGTTAAGCCATTGTAGGAAAAGGACTTGAGGCAGAGTAGCTTGTGGATGAATATAATTACTCATCATTTAATTGAAGAGTTGTAAAAGTCAGATTTAGACTGACATTAATTCATATTAGTTGTGCTTGATTGGTTATTGTGGATTCTGGAGAGTATTTGTGCATCCAACAAGATTTTTTCCCCTTCCAGGTTTCTTTAGACCAAATCTTGTGTCACTGTCATTGCCGAGAGTTCTGCTCTCTTTTATGCTTTTGTTCTTGTACTACATTTCTTGTAACACATTCAATTTAAGGATGTTGAGCAAGTAGCACAAGTACTTTTATGGTGAGCTGTTTTGGAGTATCCAGAGCAGTATATGGATCAGTGGGGGCTTCCATTTTTCTCTAGTCATCTAGATTTACTTAATAGATTTTGATTTCTGCTTGATTTTGATGTCTGGCAATATTAGATTATGTTCCTTTCGAATTCTTTTTCCAGTTTGCACGATTATTGTTAAGTCTATTTATTAGTTCAAAAGCATTTTTAAGCAATGACAACATATCCAATAACTTTTTCAACATTTATATTGATCAATGGGACCTAACTACTTGATGGCTTGTAGCGATTCATTATCTAGGTCTCATTGTCTTTAGAATTAGAATGTTTCTTGCTCAGTGGATGAGATTTTACCTCGAACATTCTGATTATATTTCCCTTGTATAATATGATCCAGTGCTTTACATGTTTAATGTTAACTGATTCCCTCAATTTTTGGTGTCTTTGTAGGATGAATCTGTCTTGTTATGGTACTCTGGCAAGGCAGAAAAACATGTCAAATTGATCCATGTATCCAGGATTGTTCCAGGCCAGCGCACTGTAAGATCTCTCTTTCTTCACATCTGTTGTTCATGATAAGATAAAACCGTTCTGTCCTGCACACTTAATTTTGCATTACTGAAATCTACTACATGAAAGAGAAAAGATGATAATGATGAAGTTTATTTAAAAGCACAGCGTGAACATTTAGGGAATACATCTTTCTAGATTTGACCTTGTGATCATGTGAGAATCTGTTCAATGGTGATCTAAAAGGATGAGAAACAAAGATAGTCTAGGTCAAAGAACTTATAGTCTGTTTATAATGTTTTTTTCCGCATCTTTTTAAAGACAAATTAAGTGCAAAAGATTTCTTTTTTGTTTCATACACTAAAGAAAAAAGAACAAGATTAAAAGTGATTAAATCCAATATCTGAAGAGGAGATAAAAGAATTAATACTCTAGATGATAAAAAATAAAGGGCAAGATTGCTTTGTGGCACTATATTTATAGCAATTAAAAGAAATGATTTAAATAGGGTTTTCTCAAGATCCTATCGGCACTCCTAGGTTGGCCACTCATTTCTGCTAATCATATGTATCTCTCAACACAATTTCCTTTTGAAGGGCAGGCCTCTTATGCAACTGTATCTCATTGGGAGAAAATTGTAGGTCTATAAATACAAATCATACTTATGCAAATCTCTTGATATTGTACTTATACCTTTGTAATAACTCCCTATTGGCAACACCCCTTTCACATTTATATGGCTAAATGATATTATGCACTTGAAAGGGGCCCATTTTTCAACTGTATGCTGCCCTGACATTAGTATTTGTTAATGTTTTGGTGATGACATCAGAAATCAAGAACTAGAAAACTGTTTTGAAATAGGTGAAGATCATTACCATGTACACCAGAATATGAAGCTAACCATGTATCAACTCCTAATTCAATAATTAACTTCTTTGTTGGCATAAGGAGCTCTTCATCAAACGACTTTTAGAGTATTCCCAAATATAGAGACTTGATACTTTTAGATTCTTCTAAATTTCTAATTATGCTATTTTCAACTTTCCTAAGGATTTGATGGTCTCTTGAGCTAACATTTACCTCTATAAAAGGTGTCATCTATCTTGTAGGTTTAACTTTACTTTCATTCTATGGTTTACCTTATCTCATATTCTTTAATATTTATGTTACTGTATTAGGCCTTGGGGCTTACCGATTCTGATCCAGGCCAGCCTGGATATGGTTTCCAATCTGGTCCGAGTTGGGGGTTGTCTAGGATCTGCCCCAGGCTTTTGGGTTTGTTCAAGACAAACATGAGCAAACATGCAGTGTATTTGGCAGGTTTTCATGCCTAGGTGGCAAATTTTCAAATTTTGTAATTTTTAATTACATTTTGACTTCCATCTTTGACCAAAAACTGAAAAATGCTCCCCAAATCCTACAACATGGACTCCAATTCATTTTAAAGACAGAATAGAGTCAATTCTCTTGTTGTGAAGGCAACAATTTTTTTTTCTCTCTTAATGTGAATGCAAAATGACATGTGCCATTAAGGTCTTAATTTGGGCTTGACAGTGGGGGCTCCGTCCCTTGACCATCCCATAGTATTGTGGCAGGGAATGCACCAGAGGTGTCACACCTTGACTTGGTCGGGGACACTTCCCTGAAGTTTCCTTGAAACTCATTTGATTTGCCAAATACTCTCCAAGTCCAAGTTGGCGAGCATGGAAGTGTTAGTGCTAATGGCACTGTTTTTGGTTCTTTTAATTTACCAGTACCTACATCTTGTATAGAGGGTGATGATAATATTTTGAAGACTTTTGTGATGATTCTTGATCACTGATGGTTGATTGTTGATGCTTGACACTGTATTTTTTTAAATTTCTATATATAATAAATACCATGACTTTTGAATTTGACTAATTGACATTGTACTATTTTTTGTTAGGTGGTTTTGTTTATTATACAATTGTTGATGCTATGTATGGTATTTAGAACCTAATTACTGTGCTCTCTCTCTCTCTCTCTCTCTCTCTCTCTATCTCTATATATATATGTATGTATGTATGTAAGTCAGATTTTAATATGTTTTTGTATGGACAAATCCAAAATGAACCCAACCCCAATTTCTTTTTTAGGCTGACCTGCAAACCAAACCCTTGAACCTAAACCCAGCCCTGTATCAGGACTGATAACTTATCATGATAAAATCCTTTGGTTGCCTCCGTAGGTGGTTAATTCTCTAAGTACACCTTTGTCTGTGTTGTTTTGGTTGCACTTTTGTGTATGGTTTTATATTGTTTGAGTGGAATTGTTAGTATAGTTTCTATTCTTCTTTTAATGCTTATGCTGGCTTCATCTGTATCTTGCCTTCTGGATCACTGCCTTCATATTTTGAATTTTTTTTTGTTGATGCTGAAATTTCAAAGTCGCTAATGCTCAATTGAATGGTAGGGATGTTGAATTTAGGAGTTGTAATGCTCATAACAAATGGAATGGATAGATTGTAAAGTTTCTGCAAATTCTGATGGAAAATATTCAGTAATATTCTGCAACTATCTCTGATCTAATACCTTTTTCTAGATGGAGATTGTCTTGTTCAATTTCTGATTGAATATGAGATCTTCCTTTGCTGATAATAGTTCTGCAAATAATATTTTTATATCCTGCAATAAATCACTGAGGGAATGAATGCTAAAGAGGCAGACTTGAAATGTTTTGTGTGCTCTTTATCCACAAACATACCTCTATAAATATGGCGCCTAAGGAACATGACCCTAGAAGTGACATGTCCCTGTCTAGGTCGGCCAGGACTGTCTCTTCCAAATCGGTGCCCATTTAGGAGTTAGACAAAATAACAATTAACTAATCTTGTTAGTGTTTAAACAAACAAGACTTAACCTAAGAGAGATGTTGATTATCCTAGAGGACAGTATAACATATTTATAGGCTTTTCAAAGGCATCATATCTATAATCAGATTTGTACGATCTGCTTCATCAGATCAGTATGATTATAGAGTTACAGAATTAACACTCACTCTTAACTTGATAATCATACCGAGAGATAACATATCTAGCATCATCAAATAATATGAATAAGCATAGAATGATACTCTATATCTATCTGAATCCTCAAGCATGAGGTATTATAGAACATATGATACTTATTTCATATCACTATACCTGTGATGTGACTTATCACTTACACTAGTGATAATGATATTGCATGAAAGCAATATACAGGATAAAATCCGAAGAATAATTAAATTCTTCATTTATCCAAGTTGTGATTCATAGGTACCGGCTCTTCTATATCACAACAAGATCTTGAGCTAAGATCTACCAGAACACAGGATAAACCCCGGAGAATAAAATTATTTCTTTATCCAAATTGTGACTTAATAGACATAGAAATTTCTATATCACAATATGATCTTGAACTCATCTAGATCTTACAATAGAACTCTACTGTTTAGCACATTATCTAAGAGATCGTCATCTCTCATAATGTCTTTTATATAGGTGTTCATTATCTTAGAGATTGTCACCTCTTAAATAATGAAATACAAATGGTGGAGCCCGTAACAGTCAATAACCTGACAATAAAATTATTTTACTAATAAATTAAAGAATGTAAATGAATTACAATTCAACCATACCAAGTCTTCTCCTAAAGTGATCTATCTTCACTCTAGATAGAGGTTTGGTGAGTATGTTTGCTGTCTAATCTGCAGTGCAAATGTATTCTAATTTTACAGTATTCCTGTCTACCATATCTCTTACATAATGGTAAGGAATTTCAATATGCTTGGACTTGTCATGAAACACTGAATTCATCGAAAGCTTGATGGAACTCCGATTATCACAATGAATAATCGTAGGATTCATAGTTTGCCCAAATAATCCCACAAGTAACTTCCTTAGCGAAACTGCTTCTCGAGAGGCCATCGCTGCTGGAATGTATTTGACTTTTGTGGAGCTCTGAGCTACTGAAGACTGCTTTTTGCAAATCCAAGATATCATTGCTGATCCTAAACTGAAATGACATCCTAAAGTACTTTTTTTGTCTACACTTCCACCCCAATCTGAGTTGGTGAATCCATGCAAATCTAGATTAAATTTCTCATATTTTGAGTCCAAAATTAAGAGTGCATCGTAAGTATCTCATAATGTGCTTAACTGCGACTAGGTGAATTTCCTTTGGCTCACACATAAACTAGCCTAAGGCATTAACATCATAGCAAATATCAGGTCTTGTATTTACTAAGTACATAAGGGACCCAATCATTTGTCTGTAGAGAGTAGAATCTATGGAAGGTGATTCTGTTGCTGCTTCTTTAAGTTTATGTAGATTAGTCTCCATTGGAGAAGACATAGACTTGTAATTCCACATTCTGAATCTCTTCAAAATGTTTGATGTATACTTCCCTTGATTAAGTATGATATTGTCAGAATTTTGCCATACTTCCAGTCCTAGGAAGTAATGGAGGAGTCCCAAGTCTTTCATCTCGAATTCTCTAGTTAGATCTTTCTTGCATTGATCTATAAGAAGATCATCACCTGTTATTAGTTAGTCATCAACATACAATATTAGAATTACCATATCATCTTTATCTCTTTTATAATATAAATTTGGATTGGCTTTATTTTTATAGAATCCTAAGCCAGTGAGATACTTATCAATCCTTTCATACCAGGCCTTGGGAGCCTGCTTAAGTCCATACAGAACTTTCTTGACCCTGAAAACAAAAATGTTAGGATCATGAGTTTCAAATCTTTCAGGTTGCTCGAGATATACTTCTTTTGTAATCTTTCCACTTGGGAATGTTGTTTTTACATCCGTCTGATGTACTTTCCATCCCTTTGATGCTGTGATTGCTAGGACTGCTCTTACGGAGGTATATCTGGCAATAGGAGCAAAGGTTTTTTTCATAATCAATACCTTCTTTTTGAGAAAATCCCTTGGCCACAAATCTAGCTTTATACTTCTCAATGCTACCGCCAACAACATGCTTTATTTTAAATATCCACTTGGAAGAAACAACAGATTTTCCTTTAGGTCTTGGAACAATTTCCCAAACATCATTCTTCATAATAGATTGGTATTCTGTTGTCATAGCTTCTTTCCAAGCTGTATGTTTAATAGCATCAGAAGGATTGGTTGGTTCTATTTTGGATAAATCACTCATGTTTGCTTTATAACTAGAACATCTTTTAGGTCTTTTGCTTTCTCTGACTGTTCCAGAAGGTGCAGCAAAGTCTTGTGCTTGCTCTATTGTTTTAATGGCCCAAAGTGGTCTTTTCTTTGAATTTTGAGTTTCTTCAAGATTTAGATTTTGAATTTCGTCTTCAATTTCTTCTAAGTTCTCCCTCTGAGACTCAGACTCACTATTTCTTTCAGAATTAAGCAAAAGAGAAGGTTCTTCAGGACTTAGTGCTTTTCTAAATGATAGATTTTCTTCAAAAATTACATCCCTACTCAATTCAATACGTTTCTGTCCAAGTATGAAAATCCTATATGCCTTAGATGTTTCACTATACCCTACAAAGATACCTTTCTTCCCAGAGGGTTCTAGTTTAGTTCTCTTTTCTTTTGAACATGGATATATATTGGACACCCAAAAATCCTAAGATGACTTATATTAGGTTTGACCTTAGTAAATACTTCTTCAGGAGTTTTATCTCTAAGGCAAGAATGCGGGCTTCTGTTTTGAATATAGACGACAGTACAAGAGGCTTCTGACCAACGATAATATTCTAGATTTTGATCAAATATCATAGCTCTAGCGGCTTCTATAATTGTTCTATCTTTCTTTTTTCTACCCTGTTTTGTTCTGGATTATAAGGAAGGGTGTACTCCCTCTTAATTCCTGATTCTTTACAAAACCTTTTAAATAAATCTGAGGTATACTCCCCTCCGTTATTAGTTCTAAGAGTTTTAATTTTATGTCCTAATAAGTTCTTAGTTAATGTTTTGAATTCTTTAAATCTCTTTAGGATTTCTTTTGATTCTTTACATTTTAAGAAGTAAATCCATGTTTTCCTAGAGAAGTCATCTATGATTAAAATATAATACCAGAATCCTCCAAGAGAAGGAACAAACATAGGTCCACATAGATCTGAATGAATTAATTCCAAAACATTATTTGTTTTTCTAGTGCTATCATGAAATGAACTTTTGGTGTTCTTACACAGAGCGCACCCTTTGCATATGCTTGAGTGGTCTTTATTTACTTTAGGTAACCCAGTAACCATCGTCTCCATAGTTGATAAGGTTTTGAAGTTTAGATGCCCTAATCTTTTGTGCCAAATTTCATTTATGTCTTCAGCTTCATGAATGAAGGCTTGAATAGGTCGACTCGATTTTGAATTCAATTCATACAAATATCCTTTTCTCTGATCAATCAAATTTGATTTCTTGATTGAGGAGTTCTTTGCCCAAGTTATTACTTTGCCATCCACAAATGCAACATTATGCCCATCATCTTCAAGTGCTATATTTGAGATGAGATTTCTTTTGATTCTTGGTACATAGAGTACAACTTTGAGAAGAAGCGAATTTCCAGATTTTAGTTTCAAGGTACAATTTTCAATTCCTTTGATGGGATGTGCTGAATTATCACCAATGGTAACTTTGCCACTGACCTTTTTTGAAATAGAGTCTAATTCTTCTTTGTATCCTATTATACGTCTAAAGGATCCACTATCAATTTCCCATGCTTTATTTGAGATTTCATTTGATAGTGACAAATATAATACACGATTCTTAGGATCACAATTATCTTCTTCCCTGGTAGCATTTGTACAATTCATTAGTTGTTTAAAATTCTCAGGACAATTAGATTTGTAGTGTCCAAACTTTTCACATTTGAAACACTTTATTTTGGATAGATCTTTTTTTTGGGTTTGCCATTCTTTTGATTTCCCCTTTTCTTCTTGAAATGCTTCTTCTTTCCCTTATAGGAGTTTGTATTAAGAACATGAAGTTCTTCATCTTCTGTTTTTAGTTTCCCTCTTTTCTTTAGTTTTCTAGATTCTTCTAGAAGACAATCGTTCTTAAGTCTGTTAAAGTCAGGAAGATTATCTCTGACACTTATTCCTTGTGCAAAAGTCTCTTATGAATGTGGTAATCCATCTACAACCATTAATGTTAATTCTGTGTCACTAATAATGGTTCCTATACTTGATAGTTCATCTCTAATGTCGGCAACCCTTAAAAAGTAAGAATTCATTGATTCTCCTTTCTTTATCTGAATGTGATTTAGTTGCCTTTTTAGTGTGAGAACCCTAGTTGCATTGTTGACCTCATATGCATTTCATAATGCATTCATCATATCAAATGCAGTTTGATGTTTTGTACGCATGGGTACGATATCATTTTTTACTCCATCTAATATGATTTGAATTGCTTTCCTATTTCCTTTGCTCCAAATAGATTTATGAGGTTCAACTGGAGGTTGTTTGGATGCTTTATCAACAAATTGTTTTACATCATTCTCTTCAAGAATCATCATGATTCTGAATTTACAGGCATCAAAGTGTTCTTTCCCATCAAAACTTTCCTCGGGTCTGATTGTGTATGCCATTGAAGATAGGAGATAGATGCTAGATATATTAAAATCTGATTACTGAATTTTGCAGAGCCTAGGTTCGATTACCAGAGCTCTGATACCATGTAAAGTTTCTACAAATTCTGATGGAAAATATTCAGTAATATTCTGCAACTATCTCTGATCTAATACCTTTTCCTAGATGGAGATTGTCTTGTTCAATTTCTGATTGAATATGAGATCTTCCTTTGCTGATAATAGTTCTGCAAATAATATTTTATATCCTGCAATAAATTGCTGAGGGAATGAATGCTAAAGAGGCAGACTTGAAATGTTTTGTGTGCTCTTTATCCACAAACATACCTCTATAAATATGGCGCCTAAGGAACATGACCCTAGAAGGGACATGTCCCTGTCCAAGTTGGCCAGGACTGTCTCTTCCAAATCGGCGCCCATTTAGGAGTTAGACAAAATAACAATTAAGTTAACTAATCTTGTTAGTGTTTAAACAAACAAGACTTAACCTAAGAGAGACACTGATTATCCTAGAGGACAGTATAACATATCTATAGGCCTTTCAAAGGCATCATATCTATAATCAGATCTGTACGATCTGCTTCATCAGATCTGTACGATCTGCTTCATCAGATCTGTATGATTATAGAGTTACAGAATCAGCATAGATAAGCAGAAGTGTATTCTCTCCATACAATTATACAAATTGGAAAATATCACTACTTCTAATTTACCATGACTGAATTACTTTGGACATAGCTATATGGTGCTCCAAAATCTATGCTACTGCAGATATGTCACAACCACCATTTAAGATGGCCTCTCCCATGACACGTGTCTTTTGGATATGTCATTTTGCTATTTGGTCTACTGCCAACATTGTGACCTATAGAAACTGTTCATGAATAGCTTTATTCAGATAAATTAGATGATAATATAATCTCCCTTGATCTGGTAATAACATTCATGCATACATACTAATTCATTTGGCTTATTTTAATACATATACACGTATAGTATAATGCAGATCGATATATCATCATCCTATAAATCTGTTACTCCTATCCAAGTACTATGTCGATCTGTTCATACATCATACAGACTCATTCTTTGACATTTCATGTTCTTATATTGATTGTTCCATGATCTAGAGATTGGCTAACATGCATATACAGAATGTCCCTTGAGATCAGCAACCTTGTGTAAAGGTGTGATTAAATTCAAACTAATCTTAATTAGCACCGGTTGTTAATTGTTTTTCTGCACAACAAAACACTATTAGTGAAGGGACATGTTTTGTGTGGATATGTCTCCACACTCAAGACATTGTCTTTTCAATGTCATTTATATATGCACATACTCGGCCAGGCAAGAGAATATTGAAATTGATAAATGCTACGCCTTATGTGGAGTTCTGCAATCATACTTTAATATTGAATTTGCTTCACATACACATTTGGCATAGATCAAGACTATCTCATTGAGATTGAAATCTTCAAATAAGAAATCTGGACTTAATAATCTTTTACAGAAACCTGCCATACAAAAGGGTGGAGGAAACTTTTAGCCTGCTTTGAAAATAATGCTATAAATACCTCTTTGCACCCGAACCACATGAAGATATAAACTAGTAGTCTTTGGGTAGTGTGATTACATGCTTTTTGAATTAACTGGATGAATGCATGATAAGGTATTGTGTTGTTTTTCCAAAGAGGTATGATGTACTTTTGGAATCTGGAAATACGGAAGCATTCAGTTGAGAACTTTCATTGCTGTGGATGCTACTTAAAACATTACTACTCCCTTTCATACATGGTTTCAATTAACAGGTGCCAGAAAGTATGTTACGCTCTTGTGAAGCATCTTTTTTTGAATGCCTAGTTCGAATGTGTACTAATCAACTTTTACAATTGTAATCGAACAATAATACCATACATTAATTAGCAGCAGTATCACAGACATAACCAGAGAGAACACAAAATATAGAGTGTGAGAGCTGACAAAATGATATGGCTTTTCATAACATAATAGTATTTCACCTAAAAACATTCTGATAGTTTGCTTCCTTCCATCAATGATACATATAAAATGATGCTGGGTTAAGTACACCAACCGTCCCTAACTGACACCTTTTGGAAACAATTATTTTATCCCTTAACTAACAATTATTATCATGGCATAATAGCTGCCTACATCCTCCTCGCCCCCCGAAAAAAAGGTTGTCTTTGAGACGATAGAACTCAAAACCAAAACAAATACTACTATTGGGATGGGTGAGAAGTTGTCCCTGGAGTGGCCGAGGTAGTAGCCTGCGCAAGGTGCTGCCGGAGAAGTCTCAGGTCTTGTTCTGCAATCAGTTGGTTTTCTCTTGTTGCCTTCAACAATCTCAGGGCATCCATGCAGTCTTTCTTTGTGGCTGCTAACTTTCATTCCTTGTCTAGGCGTGCAGTCTTTTCCTGGCTTAGTTCTGTATTAAGTTCCTGCAGTCTCTCCTGTAGCCTGTCTTGCTTGCTTAATGCTCTGGAAGCTTTCCATGTGGCTCTTTGCAGCTGGAGGAATGTGTCCCTAAAGGTATGCTCCATCTTGCTGAGGATGGTCATCATCCCAGTCCGGCTGTTACATCTAGCCACCATTTGAGGGATACCCCTCTCCCAATTCTTGTCCTTCAGCTCTATGTCAGGCCATCCTTGTCCTGATAAGTGCTCCCTGAACTCTACCTCATACCCTTCTCTCATGGATCTCAACAATGATTCTGCTGCTAGGGTTAGGGATCCCATATCCAATTGTTTGACATGACATGGAAGTCATGGTATCCAACTTCACCAGGAACCACTGGGCATAGTCCCCAAAGCAAGGAGTGGGGCTGTCTTCGGCCACTCCTTCCTGCTCTCCCACATGCTGACTCCCCCCTTCTACCTCTATTACCTACTGCGCCGTGTTGATCTCCTCCTCAATTTGCCCCATCATAAGAGTGGGTGAAGGAGGTGGGATATTTGGTACCTCCATTTGAAATTTTTCTTGGAGATTACTAATTTTTGCACCCATCTCACTCTCTTCCTGTTCCCTTCCTGCAAGTGGGTCAGGTACTGGTGCCAGTGGGGTAGAAACTACAGTAGCTATTGTGATACAAGGTTCTATTACTGGTGGGGTGGGAGTAATCACAAGTGCAACTGGCTGTATTGTCTCAATCCCCTGGGAGGTAGTGATCCTAATGGCATGGGCTCCGTGTTTTGTCAGCTGCAGATCCACTATCTTTGCCTGTGGTATTTGTTCCAGCAGAACCGGATGCCCCACTACTGATAACTGGGAGGGCGTAAAAGATATCCTCGCCATCCCCCAATCCGGAAAGGTTGGCAATTTCCTTTTGCTGCCAGTTGCCATCTGCCGCTCTCAACTGCCATCCCCTGGCTAACTGTGCCCAACGCGATGTTAGTGCCAATTTTGCTACGAAGTCCTGTGCCAATTCCTATGCCAACTTCTGTGCCAACTGTCGTGCCAACTTTTGTGTTAACTCCCGTACCAACTGTCATGCCAACTTTCGTGTTAACTCCCGTACCAACTGCTGTACCTACACTTTGATAATGGGAGTAGTTGACATCCATAGAAGCAGGGAGTTAATCATAAGACTTTTCATAGGGACGCAGATATGAGATTGATGAAAATCCAATACTCATCGGTCATTGCATTCTAGTTAGCGCTCTACTAGAGCATATTGATTTAGGTAGGTAATACGTGAGATGAATTTATCAAACTTAGTCAAGTAATTGTTTCTTTCATGTTAGAGTGCAGGGGTGGGACGATTCTCATGCCTTAGTTTTTAAAGTTCCAAGTCTCAGAGGCACAGGGTCATTGTGTGTCTGTTGATGTTGAGGGAATGAAACATTAAGGCAAGCTACTTTCATGTAAACTGTATATCCATAGTATGGTATATACTGTAGGAGGAGCTGAATAGGAGGATTAACTTTCACATATCATTGTTCCTTAGTAGTGTGGCTATGGCATGGGCCCAGCACAGTGACTGATCTTTTCTAGATATTAGTACTTAAGAGGGATGTATATCATGTAAAAGCATACGTAATATATCTTGGTGATCAGACTGTGCATTGACTTGCTTGCCTCTCTTATTTGAAGGATTGAGATTGCTCCTTTTTATACATTCTTAAACTCAGGACATTCCGACTGTCATTTCAGAATTTTCAATTTTTTGGAAGTAATATTTGGGTGCTGCAGACATTTTAATTTTGCGAAGATTCTTTGAGATGATTATATTTCACCATGTTTTGTGGTGCCTTGTATTCTACTGGGTACACGTCCCATATTGAGTCCATACCACTTCAATCTAGAGTCTAGACAAATGGGAACTTTTGATTGAAAGAAAGTTTTGAAATGGGATCACATATCATAAAATAATTCCCACCATTTTGCATAAGTTTGAACCTGCATGGTAACTGAATGTGTGAGCTGGGAAGGAGAGGAATCTAAATTACTAGTTGTTTGTTATTGTTATGCAGGCTATTTTTCAGAGGCATCCTCGGCCAGAAAAAGAGTATCAGTCTTTTTCATTAATTTACAACGATAGATCACTAGATTTGGTAAGGATTCATTTTTGTTACAGGGTTCAATTTTCTAATACTAGACAGATCTTAGTGTTGATCACTAACTATATTATAAATATGTTCTCCAGAATTCAAATTTGACCTCTTGTCTGAATATCTGAATTAAAAGTGCATTTGTTTATGATTGTTAGAATTTGTGGCTCCTCAGCTTGGGGGCAATGGTGGTTGTGGACCTTAACTAGCGAGACTTGTTCTTTTCTCTTTATGCAGATATGTAAGGATAAAGATGAAGCTGAAGTTTGGTTTGTTGGTCTTAAAGCATTAATTTCACGTGGACAGTATCGTAGACGAAAGTCAGACTCCAAAAGTGACGGTGTAGTATCATCTGAGATAAACAGCCCCAGCACTTACACTCGAATAAATTCTCCAATGCATTCTGCATTTAGTAGTATGGACAGTTTACAGAAGGTATGATTCTCAATTCCACAATTACAATTCCTATGATTATTCTCTGTGAATTGTCTGTTTTTCTGGTTTGCAATGGATATGTCTTTTATGTTTGTCAAATCCTTTGTTATGTTTACTCGAATGTGCTCTGAATCATTCTTTCTTTGCTTCTTCAGAATGTGGCAGATGTGCATCGAAGCCACACTCCATATGGAAGTCCTCCTCGATATGGTTTAGAAAAGGCTCTCTCTGAAGGTCTTCTCTATGCAGCACCATCAAAAGCCATTTTCCAGTCTGCATATGTAGGAAGCTATATGAATCCAGGAGCATCAGAAGGGCGACCAGGCAGCATAAATGGACATTCTAGGGTTGCAACATTGGATAACTTTAGAATAAGTCTGTCAAGTGCTGTGAGTTCATCTAGCCAAGGTTCAGGCCAAGATGATGCTGATGCAATGGGGGATGTCTTCTTATGGGGTGACGGTACAGGTGATGGTGTGTTAGGAGGTGGACTTTACAGGGTTGGAAATGAAGGTAGCTCCAAAATGGATTCACTTTTACCAAAAGCACTGGAGTCAGCTGTAGTGCTTGATGTACAGAACATTGCTTGTGGAGGTAGACATGCTTCTTTGGTCACAAAGCAGGGAGAGGTATTCTCGTGGGGAGAAGAATCGGGAGGTAGACTTGGCCATGGTGTAGATGTTGATGTTCCACATCCAAAACTTGTTGAGGCTCTTGCAAATACAAATGTTGAGCTTGTAGCATGTGGGGAGTATCACAGTTGTGCTGTAACACTTTCGGGTGATTTATATACATGGGGAAATGGTAGTCATAACTACGGGATTCTTGGACATGGAAACCAAGTTAGTCACTGGGTTCCAAAAAAGGTAAATGGACCTTTGGAAGGAATACCTGTATCTTCAATTTCTTGTGGACCATGGCATACTGCTGTGGTAACTTCTGCAGGTCAGTTGTTTACATTTGGTGACGGAACATTTGGTGTTTTAGGTCATGGAGATAATAAAAGTGCTGCTTCACCTCGGGAGGTGTTGTCACTAAAAGGATTACGAACTGTAAGAGCAGCTTGTGGGGCATGGCACACTGCTGCAGTGGTAGAAGTTATGGTGGGATCTTCTAACTCCAGTAACTGCTCATCTGGGAAGCTTTTTACATGGGGGGATGGTGATAAATATCGGCTTGGCCATGGGGACAAGGAATCCAGAGTTGCTCCAACATTGGTAGCAGCACTTGTTGATCATAACTTCTGTCAGGTAGCTGCTGGACACAGTCTCACGGTTGCCTTGACAACTTCAGGACACGTCTTTACAATGGGAGGCTCTGTTTATGGTCAATTGGGAAGTCCTCAAGCTGATGGCAAGATCCCCATTCGTGTAGAGGGGAAAATCCGCAATGCCTTTGTTGAGGATATAGCTTGTGGTGCATATCATGTAGCTGTTTTGACCTCCAAAACAGAAGTCTACACTTGGGGAAAAGGAACAAATGGGCAGCTAGGTCATGGAAATATGGAAGATGTGAATACTCCAACCTTGGTAGAAGCATTAAGAGACAAACAAGTTAAAAGTGTGGTGTGTGGCACCAGTTATACAGCAGCTATCTGTCTTCATAAATGGGTTTCTGGTGCAGACCATTCCATGTGTTCAGGTTGCAGGCTTCCATTTGGTTTCACTAGGAAGCGCCACAACTGCTATAACTGTGGGCTTGTTTTCTGTCATGCATGCAGTGCGAAAAAGTCACTGAAAGCATCTTTGGCGCCAAATCCAAATAGGCCCTACCGTGTTTGTGATAACTGTCTCATTAAGTTAAAAAAGGCTGCCGAGGGGGGATCTAACTCTCATTCACTGGAAGTGGGAAGGGGAACTGCACATCGACAGTCTTCTGATGTTAGTGAGAAACAAGATAAATGGGAGACTAAGACACAGTTATCACTTTCAAGATCTTCTACTACGGAACATCTTAAAACATCTGGAACTAAGTCTTCTTCCTCAAAACGAAATAGGAAGCCAGAATTTCATAGCAGTCGTGTATCACCAGTTTCAAATGGTACTTCCCAAAGGGGGAGCATAAACCTTGCAACATCACTTCAACCTGTTTTGAGCTATTCAAAGAAGTTTTTCTCTGCTTCAGTTCCAGGGTCGAGAATAATGTCAAGAGCAACATCCCCAGTTTCCCGACGGTCCAGTCCACCGCGTTCAACAACACCGACTCCAACATTATCTGGCCTAAAATCTGTGAACATTGTCCTTGAAGATGCTAACCAGAAAAATGACACCTTAAACCATGAAGTTGTTAAATTGAGAGTACAGGTACACTGGCCTTCTTTGGTGATTTAGAATTTTGGGATCAACTATTTGAATGGAATATATAGTTTCGTTGCTGTTTTTAATTTATTTTGATTATCATAAAGAAAATTTATTTCCCCTAATTGTGATGTACAATTCTTACAAGATAGCAAATTGTGTCAGACCTTTATTGAAGTAATCTGGGCAGTCATTGTCCTCTTTACTAATTACAATTCTTACAAAATAAGTTTCAACTCTAAGCATTATATTTTGTGGGTCTTTTTGGTTTTGGTTCTTATGTGTATAATATCACATATGAAATTAGAAGTTACTTATCTCAGATGAATAGTAAGAGTGTTCGCAAAGAGAAAACAAGAATAAAAATGACCTATTTTTATCCCAAATTCACAAAGCCAAAATTTCAAAAGGTGGAAACTCAATATCAAAAGGGGCCCCTAAGTGATATAAGTGTTAAATATTATGTTTTGGAAGAAAGGGGTTCCAGTGAACCAGTACAAAGACTCTTTTTAGCCAAGGTGGTACTTTCACTGGCTTGGATTATGCTTGAGACAGTGGACTAGCTCCTGAGGAAAGTAAGGTTCTTTTTGTGAAGTATTAGTTTATTCTCAGAAATATTAGGTTTCTGTTCCTTTACCAGTTTCCTTAGAAATGAGTTTTGTATACGCAGCATTCTCAGAATTTTTAGTTTAATTGTATCGTGTTCAGAATTTGTAATTTACAACAAATTCAATAATATCCCTTTCCATTTCAGAGTCAGGTTTCAATGTGGGATTATAGAAAAACTTTCTAAAATGGTCAGAACTTAAAAACCGATTGACTTTCATTTCCAGTTGAGAATCTTAAATTTAATCTTCTATACCTAGGGTTTGCAATCCTGCAGCCAGGTACAACTGGGTTCGCAGCAGTGGGTATCAGAGCCACATTCTTGGTTTTGTGGGTCAGTGTCAATGAACACCTATTCTAGCTATCACACTTATTATACTGAGATTTTATTATCAGGAGTGGAAGCCATTACAATCTCCTTGGAACAAATGGAAGAAACTAGGGATGGGACAAACCAAGTTGTTTGTTCATTGATTGTTGTGGAAAAGAGGGGAAAGGGAAAGAGGAGATGAGAATGGTGATGATTCAGGAAGAGGAAGAGTATGGTTTACTGTTAGATCTGATGAGAGAAGCTAAATGACTTAATTGTAATTTTTTTTATGATAGTTCAAAACATCAATCAATTAAATTGTTCAAATCAGATGTTTCCTAGAAAATTTAGAGTTCTGAGTTTGATTGGATAAATGAAGAGATCAAACCCAGTGTTTGAATTTGGAGACTATTCTGTTTCTTCCAGCTGATTTATATGGTGGACTTTGAAAATTTAATTTTCCAGCTCACACCTTGATGTGCATGCATTTGATTGGTGACCGATGGTGTATGTAAACAAAAAGAAGATAATGCATGTGGTTAGCTGGAAAATTGGAAATTAATGCACACGACCAGTTAGTGAGTGTGTTTTATTGTAATTTTGAGGCCTACAAACAGAAAGGTTGATTCTTGGTTTGCACGATTATGAAACAATGACATACTAGCTTGCTTGCAGAGTCTATTTCTTCATGAAGGGAAGTTGGCTAGTTATACTGATTGAATGAAAGAACCCATTACAGGTATCTCAAAGTTTTTGAACCTATCACTCTTGAGGAATGCATACAAGAAGAAGAAACCTATTTAAACATTGATTAGGAGCTTATTTACAAGAGGAAATATCTCAAAAGCCAGTCTGGAAAAAGAGGAAGAATAAAAAGATCTTGTGAAAACTAATTTCACCCTGATTTTACTTTCTAGACTGCCCAACGGAGGAATCACAAATCCTGTTTTCTTTGCTGTTTCAAGTGTAAAAAGTTATGGTCATACAGACACATAAATTACTAAATTTTCGTAATTATTCACATGGTATCATTTGTGGAGGAATAACAAGGAGATGGTTGAAACTGATCACGAGGAAACTAAGAAATTGGAGAAAATATCCACACGGAAGACTCAGTTCAATATAATGTACAGATAATTTCACTTTCTGCCACAATCAGTATCACCACATATTAATACCTTAAGGGTTAGAAAGTAAAAGGAAGAACTTTGGGTCAATTCTTCGAATATTTATACTTCTGTAGATGCAAATTTGGTGACATTGATAGGTTTGACACTGAAGGTTGTCAAATCATGTTAGTAGTCAATGACAATGAGGTGTAATGTGTGATTAAAAGGAATGAAATTACAGTTGGATAGCTATGAATTAATTCTGATTCTGTGGGATTCCTTCAGTATGGATTGATTCTGAATAATTTTGAAACAAGTCCACATGGAACTTGGGGAAATGAGCAGTTGATTTTAATCTTTCTTAATCTTTTTCGAGGCCAAGACCTAATACCATATATATGAATAAGCAGAATATTTATAGTGATTCGGTTAAGCAGAGTATATTTTTTTATAATCTAGTACAAAAACTTGAGAGGGGATGTCACATCCGAATAAATATTTGTAAGCAAGGAGTAACTAATGGAAGCTCCCTACTTGCTAGGAAATGAAATGAACGGATGAAGATTTTTGATGGCATCCACGAGACCAAGCAGTCTATGGGACTCAAACTTTGTAACATCATCCCTTAAAACTCACACTAGTGCATGTAAGTTCATACTGAAGAGGAAAGTTAGTTAATTGGATTGTAATAAGAACATATTTTTACCACCTGTCTATGAAAGGAAAGAAGAATCTTAGGATATTTCTAGAAATTCTGTGATTGGACTAGTCATTAAATGTGAGATTATTGAAAATGAACCAAAAAGATATAAAATCACTTAAGAAATGAAAATTGCATTTTAGGTCATAAATGTGTGTCATGCTTCTAATTCAAATATTAATATATGGAAAGCTCATTTTCCTATTCTACCTCAAACACATTTTCATTAAACTGTGCAAAGATTGGGCCAACGAAAGTGGTGCAGAGGTAAGATATGCCAAAATGGAAATTGATGCTTCCCTTGTGCTCAAACTATGCTATTGGAAGAAGTGTTTTGTTTCTTCTCCCTAAGGATGTGAGGAAATTTATTTTAAATCATGGACCTTACCAATTTCTGATTCTAGTTTTGTTGTTGAGAACTTCAGACTTATTGGGAAGGACAAGTATACTAGCCCAAAGAATACTGGACAATAAATTGTCCCCTACCCTAGGGGGTGAAATCAACTTTATATCATTAGTGGACTATATGGGCAGTTTGGTTGAGACCAGTATACTTATTCTAAGTCTCTAGAGACATCATTGAAAAACAGATTCTGACGTAAGAAAAACAATGAGAGAAGTCTAACTTAAAGAAAATTTTTCAATTTCTTATTATATCAGTCCGTCAGAGGATTGAAGCAGAAGCTAATTACAACACAAGTAGAATTAATGACTAGAGATTAAAAATCTACATGGTTAGTCCGGGATTGTGGTAACTCCAAGAGCATCCTAGCTTGCGTGCTTGAGGACATGCAATATTTGAAGGAAAAACTCATGCCCCCACCAAATTGCTACCAATCGCAACTAACATTGCTGCCCATTTCCAACTACTAGGCTATTAAAAGGTGTTGCTGAAGATATGCTAATAAGGTGGCACTAGATTTCATGCTAGTGATTTAGAATAAAGAAGAATTTAATGAAAATTCACTATTCAATGGGAACATGTCCCTCGCAAAAAACCCATGCCCCCTATACAGGGACGTTTCTGTGACTTCGGGACTTGAAAAAAAATCCCCTACATCACCACCACCTTTTCCACCTCCACCAGGTCACTTGCTATTTGGCACATGCCATTCATTGATTGCAACCTTTAACTTTGTGAATTTTAGTTTTTCTTTAACGGGGCACTCACAGAGATGTTATATTTCAGATCTCGCCTTGAAGATTTCAATACATCTTAGTTTGCATATCAGTGCCACCCCCCTGAACTCCCCTAATTTAGGCCCTTGGTCTTCCTGTCCCACATCCCTACTTCACCCTGTGTTAAAATTAATCGAATCATCAAAGGGCAATTAAAGGTTGTGGCTTCTTCAAAGGGTAGTAGTTCTATGTGAAAGGCTTGACTCCCTCAATTACGAGATATAAAGATAGATTATTCCATTCTGGAGAGGACATCAATCAATGGAAGAAAATATGAAGTGACATTGCAAGTAATTGTTACAGTCAAAGAGGATGAAAACAGTCCAAGGAAATTAAGAAATATGAGGAAAATAATCCTTACTTCTCCTATCAAGTTAATGGATGAAAAACCAATACTTGCCTAGATATCAAGGATAAACATTCAAGGAAAAATAGATGCAATTCAGAAGGAGAATTATAGTAGAAAGTCAAGATAAATTTATCCTCAGAATTATGGCAAAGTGATAAAACTGAATATTATAAGAAATTCATAATCTTTGATAAGATATATTATGAATATAAATACAAGTATTGTTTTTGAGTTAAAACGTACCGGTTAAAGGCAAAAATAGGAAATGTCCTTGAAGGGTACATTACACTTTACTGACGGCCCCTATTTGCTCATATGGCGAGTATTTACTTTTGCAAATTCACTAATGGCGGTTTTCTATATCAAGGAAGTTTCAGGCTTATGATATGTCCAGAAGTTTATATGCCGAACCTTGGTCCTGGTTTTGTCCATTGGTAGTAATAAGAGTTACAAGTAAGGTATGAATTATAAGTTTAATATATTCAAGAAACTCTCACTTTTTATCTAGTTACATTTGAATTATTATGACTCTTCAGAATATGATCATTTTGTGATTCATGGAGAATTAAGAAATTTTATTTTGGCAGGTTGACAACCTCACCCGCCGTTGCCAACTTCAAGAAGTTGAACTGGAACGTACTCGAAAACAATTGAAAGAGGCTATTGCAATAGCGGGAGAGGAAACTGACAAATGCAAAGCAGCAAAAGAGGTTATTAAGTCTCTTACTGCTCAGGTAGGATTTGCTAGTGTTGATACTACACATATTTTCTGTATTGGAGATACCTTTATCCTATATGCTGTATATGTTTGGTTGGTTTGTTCAATAATTTAATTAATTTTACTAAGGCCTGTTTACATCCTAGATAGCTTTTGTTCTTAAAATGCTCAATTTAGTGTGTATGGTCTATGGAATGCCTGCACCTTAGTTAAGAATCAATTGTGTTTTTTTACTAACAACATGAAGTTCTGACCTACCTGTTGTATGATTTATACATCATTACAAAATATGATAGGAAAATAAAAGTTGCAAGCATTATGAATTGGGGCATGTTCTGGTATGCTTTCAAAAACTTATGTTGCTGTATCCAAAATCTGAAAACTTATTTCTACTTTAGAATTGGAATAATCTGGAAGACCTGTTTACCTTTTCAAGAGCTTTTATCTATCAAAAAAATTTCAAATATATAGACTCCCAATGTTTGAGTTTGCTTGACAAGCCTTTTTTCCATTGCAGGTTTTTCCCTTATATTTATTCGTACACGACTCCTGCAAATCATTGTTTATTTCTCCATTTCTGTAAAAAATAGATATTCATTCCTTTCCCTCCCCTATGCTTTAAATTTTTTTATGGTCATTCTTTTTGTTGTTTATTGTGTCCTGTTTTACGCTTGGCATTTTTGGTGTCATTTCCATTTTTAATTCTTTGCAAAAGTTCCCAGCTTCAATAATTGCTTTTGTTAATATGAAAGCAAACTTACAATTTATAAGAAAATACAAGACGATGTTTCAATAAGAAACAATTGTAAACTGAAGAGGAAAGTAGAAACTATTTAAAAGACTAAACTGGATGTAACTAAATACAACTAAATGGCCATTAAATACTTTTATACCCTCCCTTAATGGTCATTCTATCAACTACACCAAGTTTTCCCCTAAATCTTACAAACTTCTCCAGAGTCAGAGAATTGGCAAGAATGTCTATAGTCTGATCCTTAGTTGTTATACATTGGAACTGTACTGATCCAACTTCTACAAGCTTGCAGATGTGTAATGTTCCCATTTTGGACGAGTTAATTATTTATAAAGTTATCAAATTAAAAATATATATTAAAAGGTAACTTTATATTTAATTAATTTAATAAAGTGATATATTTTATAAAGTCATTTAATAAAATAATGTTCTAGAGGTTGCTGGAAGAAGCGGAGAAAAAATTAAAAAGGAGGCCGACCTATAGAGGGGAAAAGGATGAATAGGCATTGAGGGCTTATTGTCTATCATCCAAATTTATTGTTGATATTTGTTGATGTGCATTGTGAAGCCTAGGGTTTCTGCAAGTAGTCACCATTGGCCATTGAGAACGAAAACTCTCAATTGGTACGCAATTTTGAGGGTGTGAAAGATCACTTGAATTATTGCAAAGTTGAGGAAGTTGCTTCAGACTTTCTACTTGTACTGTAAAGCAAAACATTGTGGTGGTATCAATTGGATGAATTGTTAGGGATATTTGTGTGATCAAAGTTTTTATCTACTGGCAATATTAGGGTTTGATTTGCAGCATTCTTCATTTCCAGGTTTACTTCAGACATTTGCATCTCACTATAGTAATCTTTAATCTACCTATTTTGCATTGTTAAAAAAAAAAATGTTAGTGAGGCAGTTAAATTTCAATCATTAGTGTTACATAAGAGTGCATTAGGAGATCATGGTTATTGCATAGTTTTTTTAAATTTGCAACTATAGGTTTGCTTTTTTTTATTTCAGCAAAACACCATAATTGTATGTCATTGTAATTTTGCCAATAGTCTTGGCTATTTGAAATCAGCATTTTGAGGTCAGATTTGAGTAGGTTCATTACAAGATGAAATGACAATGAAGCTCAACATGCTTGCAATGAAGCTCAACATGTTTGCTCATGGAAGACTGGATTTTGGCTAGTTTCAACACCCCTTGATTGTCATAGTACAAAGGTGAAGGACTTGCTTGAGACATTTACATATTAGAAAGCATCCTGCAAAGCCAAACACCTCACAAGCTGCCTTGACAGTTCCCTATGTTTTGCTTGGGTCAAGGAAAGAGCTACTGTCTACAAGTTCTTGCTGGTCCAAGTGATTGCACCTATTCCCAAATTGAAGACATACCCAGAACTAGACTTTCTTTCATCAAAAGTACCTGCCCAATCTGAGTCTCTGAAATCAACAAGTGTAGGATCTTTTCTTTTTCTGTAAAAAATGCCAAAGTCAAGCGTGCCCTTCACAAATTTCAGCACACGCTTTGCTGCAACACAATGTTCAACTTTTCGGGTTGTCATGAAGTGAGATATGTAGCCCACAATATAAGTGAAGTCAGGTCTAGTGGTGGTGACATATATGAGACTCCCACTAGTTGCAATCACCACAGGTGAATCCGATTTGACCAATAGTTTCAACCCTTTCTCTATAGCTATAGATGTAAGTTTGCAACAATGTGCATTTAGAACTTATAGAATAAACTCTTGGCTTACTTTGATTGAGAAATAATAATTTGGTAATTGTCTACCAAATCTTTACATTGAGACAATAATGTAGAAGTAATGCAGGGGCTTCCTGGGGTAGTTAGCAATCCTGAATGTGGGAGTGGTTTTTGACCTTGGAGTTGGTAGACTCAGTTGAAGGAGGTGATGATTGGTCACTATTGGGGTAGTTCTTGGTTGTAGTTTCACCCGAGGAACTCAGCGACTGAAAGGGCTCCGTGATGCTTGTGGTGCTCAGTTGATTAGCTGTTCTGGACACAAATCAGTGTGTTTTTCCTCCCAAAATTGCTGCCCTAGGATTTTGTAACAAAAATGCTTAAGTAAGAGGAGAGACACATTTTTTGCAGACCAAAACACATTCAAATGGCCAAAGAAATCACCACCCAATGTCAAACTGCACGGGGAATGAGCAAAAATGGGTTTTTTGGTTAAGAAAACATGTGCTTTCTTCCTAAAAATTGCTACTACTTGCTTTTTAATACCAAAGGCAAGTTAAAACAAGTCAAAACATACTTTTTCATGTCAATAACATGTGTTATTGAATCAAAAATCATCACCATTTGCATTTTATGCCCAAACACAAGGCAAAATGAGTCAAAAACTAGTTTTTTGGTGTCAAAAGCATGTGCTTTTGAGTAAAAAATCACCTCCTTTAGTGATTTTAATCAAAACGTCCCTCTTTGGAGAAGTAATAACAGTTTTTTAAACTTCACTAACACATATTTGGCCTTTTAAATATCAAAAGCACTTAATATATGTGTTATTGGCTTCAAAGACCCCACTTTTGTACTTTTAAGTCATAACTCAAGTTAAAATACATAAAAATAGGCTTTTAATATGCATATGCATGTTTTATTGGGTTCAAATTCTGCACTCTAAGCCTTTAAGTGATAGTTTTATAATAGTAAGATTTTAATATGCATTTGCATATAAAAACCCAATTGCACATTTTAAGTGATTTTTTTAAAGAAAAATGTGCAATTGCATATAAAAAACCCACCTTTATGCATTTGGGACTTAAATTTTATTGGAAGTGGGTTTTAGAAGATGATTTGCATGTGGATGATATGCAATGAATGATAAAAACCTCACTTTAATGCTTTTAAGTGTCTCATGTAATTAAATTTAATATATAGCTATAGTTCTCAATAAAGCAACATGAAAATAGACTAGAAAAAACCATTTTTAATTGAAACGTTAAAAACTATGGTCAAATCAACTTACAATGAGCTGAAATTTTAAATTGGAGGTCAAACTCAACTTTCTATAGTAAAAATAATTTTATTTCATGCAATTGTCAATAAAAACCCAACCTTTTCCTTTGTAATTTGAGCTAGACAACTCCGTTTGAGGCCTATGTTAGCTCGAAATGAGCAGATTTCCAAGGGCTATTGTCCTAAGGGAAAAACAAGAGTAGAAACTACTAACAAGATGGGTAGAAATGAAGAATAAACTTGAAGATTGCCAAAAATCAAGTGGTTGTAGTAAGAAAAAAACTTGTTTTGACAAACATTTAAGGAGATTAACTTGACAGAAACCTTAAAAAACAATGCATAAATAATACTAGATAAAGTACAATTCAAGGATAACAAACTGCCTTCATGACACCTTATTGAAACATAGAGGATGCACCTACAATTCCATGAGAAATATTTGTAGGATTGCCTCAATTTTGCGATGTCAAAATTGCGGACAAGTTGGTTAGCTTTGTGGTTATCGTTGTAGCATGTGAACATCAATTTCTCATTCGTGGAATCCAGTTTCGTGCACTTAGCATCTAAAATTCAAGCATAAGCAGTGGAGCCAAATACCTTCAAATGATTGATTTTGAGCTTCCTTCTAGACCAGGATCCCTTTACAATTATCTTAACAATTTGCGTGGAAGACTTGTTCGGAAGATAAATTGTAGTGTAAACTTCTTGTTGATGTGAGTTTAATTCCACTACAACATGTAGGACTGAATACTCAATATTCTTAATTGAGTATCAAATTTTCAACCCTCTTGAACAAAGATACTACTTGTGCTATGACTGCAATGAAAGATCGTAAAGTGACTACTCCTTGATGTGTATACTTAGTGATAATAATGTGATATGCTGGTATCACAAGGGGACTTATGCTGTTCGCCAAGTTTTTGTCAAATTAAGTTCAATTGAGATGGTTTCACAATGTACAATGAAAATATACTTTTGACTTCCAACTTACTAAATGCAATTGAACTTGGACTTGTGAATCTAAACTACTTCTACTTCTACCTAAGGATGCAAGAAAGAGTGAATACTCTTGGACTCTACTAGATATAGTCTTTTCATGGACTCCATTCACCTAGTACAGATTGAGCCAAGAAAGGATGTATTCATAGTTACTCTTACCCAATTATATTACTTAAAGAAAATTCTACTTAACAACTTGAAATCAAATCTATTCTAAGTGAGGAATGTAGATCACCATGCAATACTTCCAAAATTGATCACTATTATTCCATGTAAGACACAACAATGACTAGTAGAGCAAATTTGATAGTAGTATTTTAGCAACAATTCTCAAACAATTCTCTCTTTACAAATGATGAGAGCACACTTTGTACAAGGGCTCAATGAAAGTCTATTGCTACTTTGTGGAATTTTTCGAAGCGTTTGATTTTGTTCCTTGGGTGGATCTTTTTAAGAGACAAAGACATTGGGATTTTTGAGTCTCTCCTTGCAACTATCATGAGTTTATACAAGAGTGGTGGGAAGGTTCAGGACATCGCATGGTTTCTCAGACCCTATCCAGAGCACCATTAGGGTCAAGCTAGGCTGCCCTCTCTCTCCCACTCTATTTAGCATATACATCGACAAGCTCATGACTTTTGTTCGAGATTTCTCACTCCCAAACAACAATTGTTACTTGCACAAGGCCTTGATTTCCATTTTATTGTTTCTCGATGATGTGGTTCTTTTGGCCCCCTTCCCGAAGGGTCTTCAACACATTCTTGATGGTTCATCTTCTTTTTGTGACTTGAAGCAATTGGTAGTAAACTTGGGCAAGACCCGAGTGATGGTCTTCAACTGCTTGAAGATCTTCAATCTCCACTTCTATTTTCAAGGCAAGGAGATTGAGATTTCATCCTCTTACACTTACGGGGTCAAGTTCCGTGGACCCTGTTTTAGTAAGATAATTGCCATTTAGTGCCATGTTAATAAGGGGTTAGGTTCCTCGGCTATGTTGGAGAGATAGTGCTTCAAACATCACTTTCAGGACACCACGTCCAAGATGTCTCTTTTGAACTCCTTGGTCAAGCAGACGCTCTACGACTCTTTTGTGTGGGGGCACTCTCTTCTAGAATTTGATTGGGCTTCGGGTGAGAGAGTCCAAACCCTTCTTCTTTGACACATTATCAAGTGTTGTCGGTCCACTCCTTCACAACATTATTTTCAACGAGTTCGGGGCCCATCCTTTCAAGCTTGGGTCCATCTTTGATCTGGTTTGGTTCCTTCGTTGGCCTTGGGGTTTTGCGGACTCCGTTGAAGGTTGTCACAAATACTCTTGCCTGGCCTTTTGCTCTTCTGAGGCGATTGTGGGTATCGACCCCATTGGCACATCTCATTGCTGGTATACCCAGGCCTTGACTTTGTTGGGTTTCGTGGGATTGAGATGGATCTTCTTCCCCCCTTTCAATTCTTTGGATGTCCTACTCACCTACTTCCTTCTCAGCAAGAGCTGAATGAGTGCACCAGGCTTGACATCAATAAACAACATATTATTACAACATGGAGTAATCCCTGGGGGGGGGGCTCCATATGAGGATGGCCTTTTATGTTGAGCACTATATTTGTATTTTTAGGATGGCTATATTGTTCTCCCTCTATACCTTGCTTGTCACTAGACTCATGCTCTCTGCATTTCTTAGGGTTCTTTCAGAGTGGGATCCCACCGTCTCCAAATACAAATAGACCATCGGATTGACAAAGAGGACTGGATGTGCTGCCTTTTCCCTTTGGGGGAGGCAGAGATTGAGACACTTTATTTTCTGTTGTCCCATCTACTATGAGATCAAGGGGAGGTTATACTTCCTTTTTAGAGATTGAGGTCTCTTCATTTTTCATATACATTGATCAACAATGTCTTGCACTATATCTCCAAGATGACACACGACTTGGTGATCATACTTTGTAGCTTTAATTCCTGTTGAGATAGACTTCGGATCAGCTTATCATCTCTCTCATGTTTGTCTCTTCGGATCGGGACACGAAGTAGCTGCTCGACCCTCCTATTTTTGGACACTATGTCTATGAGGCCTCACAAAGGATACACTCAGCAATAGTACCCCACCTCCAACGGTTCCCTAAGACGGCCCAAGGCACACTCTTGCCCTAGACCGTATCCTTCGGTGTTGGACTCCTCGTTGGAGAAGAGTTTTTACTCTTTCTTTGTTCAGTTCTTTTGCCTTCTTGCCTGTTCTTTTCCTAGGCATCGTTTGGTGTTCCTGCTATTGGTTGTTGTATTGTTGTATGCTTTCTAGACCCATAGCCCTTTGTTTTTTGGTCTCTTCTTGGACATCAATATATTTATCTTATCTTATTTGTATCTAACCTAGTTGGCCTTTTCAAATAAATTGCTAATCTTCAAGCTTGAGTCGGCCCCACCATGTATTATATTTTATTACCCAGTTTTATTTTTTATATAATTGTTTGTGATTAGGTATGTTCAAGGTTGTGATCACTTAGGAGGGGGCATGAGAAGAAGTATCACGAATTGACTTAGAACTAGGGGGTAATTTACATCAATTGCCATAGCTGAAACAAGGAACCGATCACTTTGATTAATAAACTATCTAGATAAGCAGAAAATCATAAATATTAGCTAAGTTGCCCATATAGGTGCAGATGCGGATGTGGGTGCACAATTTTTTTCTTGGCATTTTGGATGTGTGTATATATATATATATGGCATGAGAAGAAGTATCACGAATTGACTTAGAACTAGGGGGTAATTAACATCAGTTGCCATAGCTGAAATAAGGAACCATTCACTTTGATTAATAAACTATCTAGATAAGCAGAAAATCATAAATATTAGCTAAGTTGCCCATATAGGTGCAGATGCAGATGTGGGTGCACAATTTTTTTCTTGGCATTTTGGATGCGTGTATATATATATATATATATATATATATATGCAAACAGATGCAAGAAATATACAAATTAAATCATTTGATAGTATGATACTTCACCATTGATCAAGATAGTTGAATTAGTATGGCCTCTATTAGGGCCGCTTTAGGTCCTAGAGGCAAACAGATTAATAAATGGCAAATGGTACATGTTTTAAGTGATTTTTTTGGTTTTAACGTCATATTTGATGTTTTCTTTCTTGCTGGCATGTGGATGCTCTTTGGAGGCGTGGGGATGCCTCTGGATGTGTTGGGGAAACAAATCCAAGGGTAGTGGATGCCCTGTGGATGCATTCCAACTCATCTGCAGGGCATCCACTGCCCTTGGATGCATCTGAAGAGCATCCAAATCTGCATCTGCCTCCATGCGCTTCTGTATTCGCATCCAGCCTTCCAGGGAACACATCGAGAATTTAGAATATTAGTGATACACTGTTGAAAAGGAAGATAATGAAGTGAAAATCATTAATATTAGTGATTGATTTCTAAATTAGTCTAGTTTGATGGTGAACTGATCAAGATCCAATGGCTGGTGCTTTATGAGAGAACATGTAATTCAAAGGAAAGCTGTCCATTTCAAAGTTTTCTGAATCTAATTCTTATCATAGGAACTATATGAACATTCTTAAAGATTGTGTCTCTTCTTCCTACTAATAAGACACTTCTTGTTTTGTGTAGAATTGTCTTATTTGGATTTTGATGAACTACTCCAACATTTAGGTTGATTTCTCATTGACTAGTATGTGAAGGGTTGATTGTCCTGGGGTTGAAGGTCTCAATGGGGCTTTCCTTTCCTTGTTGGAGTAAAATCACTAAGTCTTCATAACATAGTGTTTTGCCAACCATGTTGAGAGACATGTTAGAGTATAAGGGAGTCATCTTCTACAATTTCTGCTAGTGCATGCATATCTGTCTTGATCTCAGCAATTCTTTTGAAATATTCTCACCTTTTTCTATGTGCAAACAATGGAGTTGATGCTATGAATAAAGAATATAATTCTGTTTGTACATTTATATACTCTCTTGAGACAATCCAATGCCTCTTTCGTAGTGATGGCTACTTAGATGTGATGTTGGACTTGTTTTATTTTACTTGAACTTCTTGATTGTTTTTATTAAGTATAGTGTAGGTTTGTCTCACTCAATTATCTTGAGGTAGCCTGCTAGGCTGGAAGAGGTATTCTATATTGTATGGTATGGTTGTCAGGAACCTATGGGCACCTAATCTATTTATTTGGGCGAAGAAGCATGTCCTCTTTTCTTCTAGAGTTTGGTAACATTGATCCATTGTAATGTGCCTTTTTTAAATAAAGATTTACTAATAAAAAACAATAATAAATAGTGTGTAATGTCCCCTCTTTAGTTCGACATGACATTGATCATGGATTTTGCCTATTCCAGACTCTCGTAGGCAAATGGTGTGGAGAGAGAGTCAATTCTGCGGATCAGATGGTCATATCTTGCTCTTGAAGAAGTGTTAAGAGGTTATATTTTTTATTATTATGTGTTATTGGGGCCTACATGTTATAATTTTAAGTTGAGTTGCACTTTTTATTTTATAAAATTACTTTATTATAAAAAGTGCATTATAATGAGATTTTATAAAGGATGTTTCTAGAAGTTCTAGAAAAAGTGCATCATAATGAGATTTTATAAAGGATGTTTCTAGAAGTTCTAGCAACTTCTTAGAAAAGTGAATAAATAGAGGCCTGGGCCTCTCATTTTGGACATGCTTGGATTTGAGATTTTTTCTACTTCTTCCATTGTGGAGCAAATTTGTAGTCTCTTGGGTCTGCAAATTATTTGATCTTTGGGAACGAATCACTCCCTTGGATTGGCGACTTTGAGGGTGTGAAATATCACCTGAATTGTTGCATTTGAGGAGTTGGTAATTCAGCCATCTCATTTCGACTTCATTGAGATTCAGTTATAAGGGTTTACTTTGGTTGGAATAAGGGTTTCAGTTGTGCCCTAGCATTTGTGGATTGATTAACAGGGTTTGTAGACACAGTTGTGCATTATTTTCAGACTGCCAGTCTAGGGTTTGGACCCACGTTTTTGCTCATAACTCCTAATTGGCTTGATGGATGAATTTCATATTTTAGGGGGTTATTCAGCAACCCTAGGCACCCAGATTTATTGATTTTGGACTGACAAAAAACGCTGCAATATTTTTATCTAGCAGCCGTACCAGGCCGTACCTGTACGGCCCTGTCAGTTGAGCAGCAGCAGCAATTTTGTGAGTCGGTTTGGGGCAGATTGTGAGGTCTTCGTGTGGCATTAATTCAGCATTCATATCCGGCAAAATTGGAGCTATTCCAGGTGCACAAACTGAAGTTTTGATTGCCAAAATATTGCATGTTATGGATTAGAACAGTCAGCACTGTCATTGCATAAATAGTTATTTCCAGTCATTAATAACTGTTCTAAAAGTTTCGTCATTTGCATTCCAAATCTGAACTGGGTTATTGTTCATGTCATAACATTGCATTGTCAAGAGCTTGATGTATTAGAAGTGCATAGTTGTGATAGTCTCTCATTGTAATCAGTTCTAATTGCTGTCATAAAATCAGAATTGCATTGGACTTCATATTTGAGTTTCATATTGTCATCTATCTCTTAGATTGGTAGTGTTATAATCTGGAATTGTTGTTCATACATTATTGGCATCATATATTGAGGTTTCGTTGTACAACAATTAGTAATATTGCAGCCTTATTCGGTTACATGCCAACTGTTTGACAAAATTCCTAAGTCCAGTTTGAGGGTTTCAGTGGCCTTTATAGTAAGGGTCATTACATAGTGATATTGCTATCAAGATTCAACTATTTCGAGTCAAACTCATTGTCCCATGTTTCATGAGTAATATCACAACTAAAACATGGGTGAATGAGTTTGACTCAAAAACCACACAGTTGAATCCTGATAGCAATACTACAATTCAAGTTGATGTGAAAAACTCCTAGTTATCAATAATAATAGAGTTAATCTATAAATGAATAAAAATGAAATTTAAATTAAAAAAATATATAGTAAAATTAAAAATAATATAATCAAAATAAGAGTTAAATTAAATGAATGATCAAAAGGCACAAAATGAAAAGTTGTGGCTTGCTCAAACATGAGTTATAAAAGGGAGAAGATAACTTCATTTGAGGGGGAACATGGAAGGAATGAGAAAGAATGGAGTATAGAATAAAGGAAGGATTAAGGGAAGAAGAAAGGAATTGGAAGAAAATAAGGTTGTGACTCTTCCAAAGGGCAAAGGGTTGTCTCTTTCAACGTGTGGTAATGATTAAAGGTTGTGATTCTCTCAAAGGGCAGCAATAATGAAGGGTTCCGACTCTTTAAGAAGGTGGTAATTATGGAAGGTTGCGACTATCTCAAAGGGTGACAATGATGAAAGGTTGTGACTCTTTAAAAATGTTGTAATTATGAAAGCTTGTCACTCTCTCAGAGTAGAAATGATAAAGGGTTGTGACTCTTTTAGAGGGTGGTGATTGTGAAACATTGTGACCATTGCGAAGAGTAAACATGATGAAGAGGTGTGACTCTTCCTCACATTGGCAGATTTAAGGGGAGAATGTTTCATTTGAGGGCAACATTGAAGGGAGATCAATTCGAGGAATAATATTTTATTCTCAAAGGTAACAATGAAAAGTGGCAACTTAGTTCTTATGAAAGGTGATGACCCTTTCACCAATAAAGTATAAAGGAGAGTTTAGTCCAAGCATTGAAGGATCACTTATCAATCATTCCTATTGAAGGATCACTTATGAATCATTCCTCTTGAATCCATCAAAGCTAACCCTTCATTCATCCATCAATTGTCAATCCCTTAAGAAATTAAACAAGCGATCATTTAGCAAGATCAAGCAAACAATCATCAAATTCTCGTCAATCATCACTTCATTTAGGGCTACAATACCTTGAGTTTCGGGGGCAGATTTTGTTTTGGTTTAGGGGATAGCATAGGGGACGACTACAAAAAAAGGGAAAATTTAAAATGTATAGGGAAATTTTAAATATTCATATGAAATCATGGATAAAGCATGCTTATATACATTATAGAACCTTAACATATAGTGTTCGTATTAAATAATTTAAATGGAGAGTTCCCATGAGAGTCGAAGTTAAACAAATTATCAAAACTTAAACATTAATACTATGGAATAGCCAAGGGACACATTTTTGAATAGACGAGACCAAACAACACCTCCCGATTTCAAGATGGATCAAATTATGCCAGGGATGTATCCATAGTTAACATTGTCTTGGGGTCAAGAAAACAAACAATTATCGAATTCACATCAATCATCACTTCATTTTGGGGCTACATTACCTTGAGATTCAGGGGCAGTTTTTTAATTTTGGGCCATTTTAGGGGATATCAGAGGGGACAACTATATAAAAAATAGGGAAAATTTAAAATATATAGGAAAATTTGAAATATCATGGATAAAGCATGCTCATATACATTGTAGAACCTTAACATAGTGTCTGTATTAAATAATTTAAATTGAGAGTTTCCACAAGAGTCGAAGTCAAACAAATTATGAAAACTTAAACATTAATACTATGGAACAGCCTAGGGACATAGTTTTGAGTTTTCAAGACCTCACTGTTTTCAAGATGGATAAATTATACTGGGGATGTGTCCTTAGTTGACATTATCTTGGGGTCATGAAAACAAACTATTCAACACTCAAGCATCAATCTATCAAATCAACATTTGTTTAATCATCATCAACCAATATATCAAACTAGCCTTTTATCATTCTTCTAATAAGAAATTACTCAATCATCACTTACCAACACCTCAAATTGAAATTATCAAACTAAAGGAACTTGTTTAGTCGATCAATCAAGCATTGTGGAGTATTGGATCTACATAAGAATTCACATTCAAAGAACAGACATGTCAGCTAACAAGTATTGTGGTATGCAATGTGATGTTAATCTCTAATATATATTCTCTTATAGAATTTGATATAGTTAGCACGAAGAATCACGGAAATATCTAAATTTTTCAATTATTGATTTAATTAAGTTGTTTTCCTACAAGCAATTATGTATGGGTTAGTAAGGAGACGCAATTGGGAAAGCAGATTCAGGTTCCCCCTCTAAGTAGGTCACCCCAATGTTGGATGGAGAAATTCTTGCACTTGGGGCCAAGGGGTGTTCTACCATGCCCTCAAGCTTAGTTGTGGAAAATGTTCTTGGTGCCCTTTTGTGCAGTCCTCTCCAACCTTTATGATGTTTGGTTGTTGGAAGTGAAACATAAGAATATAAGCATTCATGTATGGGTTAGTAAGGAGAAACGAGCAGACAAGGGTTCACCCTCTAAGTAGGCCCCCCTATGTTGGATGAAGAGAGATTCCTACTACGGGTGGCCAAGGGGTGTTATACCATGTTGTTGGACTTATGTTGCAGCTAGTACCCTATTGTGCACTCATCTCCAATTCCTACTGTGGTTGATTATGGAAAATGAAAGTATAGATTGAAGTATTTGATATTAGTTGCTTATTTACTTTAGAAAGTTAATAGATAGTACACAAATTTATCATAGAAGGTTATTGGTAATGAACAAAATCATGTATGCTCCAATAAGGTACGTTGCATTCATTTGTACCACCCACCCATAGATAGCTTTGATGTTCTATTGGCGTACCAGATATGGAGGCAATTGAATATATTAGGGCTTACCAAGTGAAGGGATAATTGTTGTGAGGTTTTCACACCAGCACCCCATTGCGAATGACGATCCCCTCTTTTGCTTTGGCAATAGGAGTAGTGGTCTTAGACGGTGGCATTTTTCAAGTCTCCAATTTGAAAAGATGAGTTTGAGCAAATTTGGATCGCAAAGAAGTCAAGTCTGTCAGGGATGTGAGTGAGAGTTGGGCTAAGCTAGCCAAGGATGTGGAGTTGAAGGATTTGTGATAAAATGAATTGGAGCCTTTTGAATCCTTGTTCAAGTATCAATTTCATCTTAGAGAGCTAGGAAAGGTTGTGGGAGGTAACATTCTTGGAAACATGCTGATTCCTAAAATTTGGCTCTGTCTGATTTTTTATTATTATAAATTCCCAAAATCTAAATTCTTTATTATAACTCCTATGAACCTGAAACCTATCTCAAACATCCTGACAGTGTTTATATACAAGATGAACTTATACTTAAATGTTAGTGAGAAAATAAAAAGCATAATAAAATTTAGGTGGATTGATCTCCTTATAACTAGATATGCGGTCCTTTCTCTTCAGTTCACCTTGTTCTGCCATATTTAGTTATAGATTTTTCATCTTTTAATTCAAAGTTAACACTGTTTCTGGGCCATCCTCTCTTTGGTCTTCTTCATGTTTTAGAGGTTTTTTAATTTCTAAATATTATATAAAGATTATAAACAGCCTTCTTCGTATCTGGATTCCAAAACTTGTATAATTTTATACCAATGCTGCACCCAATAAAGATATGCTTCTCAACATTATAATTTAGCTCTGTTCTCTTTAACTGTAGAATAGTGATAACATCAAAACTAAAAACTCTAAAACTTTTAAAGGAAGATTTCTTTTTGGTCCATTTCTATTTGGGGTTTTGTTGAGAAGAGCTGATGTAGGTTGATAGATGGATAAAAAACATGTACTTTCTACTGCTTCTGCTCAAGTTTTTTGTTAGAAGTCTACACCACCAAGCATTTTCCTTTGTTTTTAGATTAGCATCTTTTTCATTCTCTATGCAACTCCATTTCATCGCAGTGTATATGTATTATGGAGTTGTCTTTTGCCTTCCTATTCCATAATAATCAACATAAACCTGCTTGAGTCTGTTGAGCAAAGCTTTCCATCATTATTTGTTCTCAGGGCATTTTCTTACTCTGTATTTATCTATAAGTGCCTTTAAATCTTTGGTTTTACTAAGGACTTATGATTTTTGCTTGACAAAATGAACTCTGGAATACTGTGCCAGGCCTGCAACAAGTGACTCTCAATCCCTGACAACCAACACAAGAGGAAGGCTGTATTCATCATCCTCATGTTTACCATGGGATAGGAAGACCATACATTCTCATGTTTGTTTCAAAATTGTCTTCTTGATGCAAACAGTTATTTTTTCCTCCCTTGTCAAGTCTCTTGTGGAACTCTCAAACTGCACTTTAATATCACAGAGTTTTTTAAACACTTAGTTGCTCAGAATCTTGTGTTATTATAACTTTCTTTTTTGGAAAACCCGTAAAGATGGCACAACTCCACTTACATCTAATTCTTTTTTATCATCAATATTTATATATGTTTTATAAATTAAAAACATGAGCTCATTACAAGTTGAAGTTAGCAAATCATTAGGCTAGAATAAGTTATAGTGGTTTATTGGAAAGTCATTGCTATTATTTATAATTTTATATTCACAGCTAGTGGTGTATTGCGGAAATATTCTATTATCTTTTTCTGCTCTTGTTCTGCCTACTGTACTTTCTGAATAAACAGTAAAGAACATTCTAGGCTGGATACATTTTATCAATGGATATCTAGTATGCTATGCAAAATTTCTTCCATAATCTCCTATGAGGGATGGACCAATGCAAACTGTTTTGTCTTTTAGCTTGTACTATTTGATGTTTGTCATTGTATTTATAATGTGTCTGCTTTTAATGGTTTTGGCAGCATTTATGACGTGGTTGCTTTTAATTGTTTTGGCAGCTGAAGGATATGGCTGAAAGACTACCTGGAGGAGCTTATGTTAATAATAGACCTAATTCCCTGCCTACATTTACTCCCAATGGTGTAAATCTACCATCTGTCAATGATGCTGCAGTCCCAACTGAAAAAGTTATAGAATCTCATGGTTTTCAGGTTGCTCGTAAATTTAATTTTCCAGAGGCAGACTCTAATGGTACTGTTAGCCCTTCTGTGGGAGATGGACCTGTTATTACAAGTAAGATTTCTTTTCAGCCAGTACAAGATAGATCAACAGAATTAAATTTGTTATATCAAACTCACAGTATTGATGAAGCACTAAGAAGTGGGGCCAGAGGTCCGACAGAAAGTAAGCATGACCGTGACCATGAAACTGAGTGGGTTGAACAAGATGAACCAGGTGTCTATATAACGCTCGCTCAGTTGCCTGGAGGAGAAAAAGATCTCAAGCGGGTGAGATTCAGGTATGTTTTTGGTGCACTGTGTCTTCTAACCTTGACTGGGCTGTACTTCGGTATCTACTGAGGTAGAATTTTCATTGGTATCATCTGGCTAGGATAAGGAGAAGTGTTCATTGATATTGGATGTGTGTACTCAATTTTTTTATTGGTTAGGCAATTAGGAAATACACTGATTTTTATTATTTTTGAATTGCATTTTTGCAGTCGGAAAAAATTTAGTGAGCGGGAAGCTGAACATTGGTGGGCAGAAAATCGTGCTCGGGTATATGAGAACTACAATGTCAGGATAGTTCAAAGGACAACCATTGTCCCATCATCAATGTCGGGAAGGCTGGAGAATATTGGCAAAGCTTAGTCCTTGTGCATGGATGAATTTGAATTATTATGCTGATGGGCTGTCCTCAGCAACCCTTTGTTAAATAGTATGACTTGATATTGGTGGGCTTGCCTCAGCATCCTTGCGTCAATTGTACGAGTTGATTTTGGTGAAACATCATGATTTGCTCAATATCGTGTTCAGGAAGTGTACTGACTTTCAGTGGACAGAGTATTTTACTGGAAGATTAATTTGATAATGGGATTTAGAAGCTTGGGTGCAATATCTTTTGACTTCTCAGAGAAAAGGTACATTTGGGTTTGGCACATCCAACATTTTGTTAAGAAAGAAATGGATGCTCTTGATGTTGATAGATAAGCATGGTGGAACCTAGTTATGAGTTGTGTACTTAGTAGTTTTGGTGGGAGTCAGGTAGACATGAGTCTACCAGGAATGGTCCATGGAAGTGTTGTGTATAATACTGCAATATTGTGCATAATCTAGTGAGTGTGGATGTGACTGTCTAGATGTGGAGTGCGAGGCAGTGAGTTATATTTTGCATTTTCTCATACATTATACTCAGACAGTTATCAATTGCCTCTCCAAGTCTTCGGTTGTGGCCTCTTCTGGATGCCAGTTTTTTTTGGAACCAAAACATCTCTATTATAATTTGAAGGTAACAGAGCAATCTTTTTAAGCAAATTGCTGGTTTTGAAAGTTTTATGCTTCCTTACATAGTTTTTATTTTCAAGATGTACATAGTTTTTATTTTCAAGATTTCTTTTGTTACCCCATCAGGTTCAGCATTTTAACTAAGAAGCTGTAACTTTTCTTTGTTCCATTACTGTGACATACGTTATTTCCTGACAAGGGTATGCTGTCTCTGTTTGCAGGTGCTCATTCAGCTATAGAAAGTGGTGCAAGCCACAAACCATTTTTGTCTAGACCTTTGTAATAAAGATTGTAGATCAGCACATTCCCTTTTTCATCCAGTTGTTTTCATCTCCATTCATTTATTGGCTCACCCTGCTAATGCACTTACAGAACATAATGTATTCTTGTCGTCTTGATATTGGTGCTAATATTTACTCATGCCCTTTCAGTTTAAATCCATCTTAACTGGAGGACTGAGAGATATAGCGACCGTTTGCAAGAAGGAATATTCCTTTGCTTCTCTTAATGGCCATCTTTCAAGTTATATTATTAATTCACGAGCATTCCAGATGTTCTTATAGATAGTGTTGCTTCATACCAATAAAGTATTCTTTGCAGATTCAGTACCGTTCATAAAGAAAATGTACTTGTCTATTCTGTCCAAAATTAATATCACAGCAACACAATTTTTCCACTCCTGTATAAAAAATATATTAATCAAAAATTCAGAATGTGTTTACAACCAGTGCTGTCCAGAAATTGTATGTGTAACACCAAAGCATCTCCACATTGTGATTTCGGGAAGTGGATATCCTGATATCTGAACTAAGTTGTAAAAAGAGGTACTACTTTTGCAACAAAGATTATAAATAATAACAGTGATAGCAATGATATATGTACTGCTATTATAGTGGAACTAAATTCTTGACTGTTAGAATGTGCCACTTTTTTTGATAAACCTTTTTTCAATTTGAAACATGTAAACTAATATTGCATGATGATAAGTTGTAAAAAGAGGTACTACTTTTGCAACAAGATTATAAATAATAACAGTGATGGTAATGATATATGTTCTGCTATTATAGTGGAACTAAATCCTTGACTGTTAGAATGTGCCAATTTTTTTGGTAAACCTTTTTCCAGTTTGAAACATGTAAACTAATATTGCATGATGAAAACCAAAGTTAGAGAAGTCCATCTCAATTCTGAAACCTATAGCAAAATTAGTGCCAGAGAGGAGGATGCTGGTGCATGATACTGCAGACTAAGCCCATCAGCGTACTTTTGTATTGGAATACCACTGGTGCTAATAATGGCCTGTAAAACATTTCTTTTTTACAGTTGTTATAGATGTAAGGTTATCAACGTGCATCCTACGTACAAGAAGATGTTATTGTATTACAATTGATGAGAATCCAAAATTAGTGGGATATACCTCTTTCTGAGATTATTGACACACACTTCCAACATACAATTGGAAGCTAAAATAAGATTATGGTCCCAAGTAGAGAATGCTAAAAGGCATGGATTTGAAATTACCAGAGATATTAATATCATAGAGGACTCTAAAATATCAACATTAACTCATAGGTTTTCACCTGATTCATGCTTCGAGATTATGAAAGCATTCTCCGGTCATAATACCTTATGAACTACTTATTTTACAGCAGTTAAAACATAAAATATTATTAACATAGCAAGATAAGTTTACTATAATGGTAAGATTATTAACACAGATCGACATGCATAAATTTTTTCCAAGGCTTTTATAATAAGATTATTAAAATAAGAAACGTAAAAGGATGACACGAATGGAAGTCTCGAGTAGTGGGATATTCCACTGGATTAAACACAGTTGTGCCAAATGCAGGATGATTAACTGGCAGAATTATGGTGGAACGGAATCCTCAACTAGTGGAGTATAACTCATTGTATATAAAATATCGGAATATAGAACTTACGATAACAGCCATACGATAGTGGAGGTCAACAAATTGATCATAACTTTAAGACTTCTATTGATGTTAGAAATGGCGATGATGATAATTGGTAGTAATATGGTCAACAAAACCCTCAATGTGTGTAATTGCAATTTTTGGTAAATAATTTAAGTTGCAGCCTTGTAAATTGTATCATGTGAAGCAAGCACAAGTTAAAGGAGCCCGTGTTCTTGCAAATTTATCAGCAATATAAGTGGATTTTGATTGTATACAACACAACCTTTTAATTGTTGATATAAGTTGGTTCGTTTCCTATTGCCAAACATGTGCCATCTACAATTCTCATGGTAGTGGAAAGAGATCTGCGAGAAAGATCAAGCAATCCATCTTCAGAGTTTAGAAGTATACAAATCCATGAAACCACCTGAAATGGTGGATGAGGCCTTGACTCGCTCGAAAAAACTTACGTTAAATGAGGATTGTGTAATCATCAATATAAATGCTATATTTGATTGAATGATCATTTCTCCTACCCAGTCTTTGAAGCATAAATTAGCTAGTGTCGGAAGTACCATACCTTCGCTAAATGATGAGCCCAATCATTTGAGAAGTGAATATCCTGATATCTGACATAAGAAGTTGCAAAAAGATGTACTGCTGTTGGAACAAGAACACAAATAATGAAGAAAGTAGTAATGATAAATGTACTGCTATTATAGTGGAACAAAATCCTCGACTGTTAAGAGTGCGTCACATTTCTTGCTAAACCATTTATTAATTTGAAACATGTAAAACCAACATTGCATGATAATAATCGAAGTTAGTGCCAGAGAGGAGGATGCTTGTGCATGACACCGCAGACTTTAAGCTCATTACCCGCATATAATGAGCAAAACAAACACCCTACAGTCAATTAGATGTATTGCAATTGAAGAAAATCGAAAACTAGTGGGAAATGCCTCTTTCTGGGATTATTGACACACTTCCAACATGCAGTTAGCAGTTAAAAGAAGATAGTCGTAGAACAATCCTTCAACTTTTGTTTGTGAAGTGTGCTAATTAGAAACTTGACATTGAAGTTTCTAAAGGTCCATACGACGCGGTTTGAACCATTGCTGTAAATTGATTCCAAATTATAAACTTGGAGAGCATGTCATAGGATGACAGTTACAAATTAGAGAAAGTTGCAAGGGGACGGCTTAAACATCACACACTAAGTTTGATTCTTAGGTAAAAAGTGTAAAATGGTCAAAGTTGACCTTTTTTTTTTCTAAGCTTAGTTTTCCCCTTAGTATGTGATGTTTAAGGGTGGCCAGCTGCAAGACATGGCTTTGAAACTGATAGGGATATTAGTAACATAGAGGAGACTAAACTACCAACATCAACTCACAAGATTTCACCTTACTTCTAGATTAAGAAAGTTTTTTTTTTTCAAATAACATATCAAAGTACCTTAGTTCACTAATAAATTTGAAGTCTACCACAGTAAGCTTATTAACATACACCAACATACATTTCAATCCACTTACTGAATCCTTTAATAAGGTTCCTATCTGAGTCCGGCTCCCGAACCTCCCAATGTATCTCTAGATAGATTCTGTTTGGAAACTACTGGGGACTCTCTTGGAGATTTTTTATATGTGGACTCAGCGACTTCTGATGTTCTCCATTCGACGTGTGCATGAATTCTTGTTGAGATGGATGTTTCAAAAGGCCTTCGAGAAGAGATTTGTTTGGTCTCTTTGTGGGGCTCCTGGACCCAAACGTTGGATTACGAAGGTATTCCCTTACGCTATAGAAAATGTCAAAAGACAGGTCACATTGCTGCTCGTTGTGTTGTTGGAAAGACTAAACCAAGGCTTCCACCTTCCTGGTGGTCTAAGGCTGCCCTAAGCACTACATGGTGTTCAAGTCCTTGGAGGCTGTGGATGATTCTGGCTCGCCCCATGATGTTGACATCCTAGAGCCTGTGGTTGCTGAGGATGTCAACAACCACAATATATGATACTTAGTTGATTATATTTGAGCATTTGATGATTTGACTTGTGATTTATTATGAATTTTACCCCATACTTGCATGTGTATGATGTGCGTGTTTGTCTTACTTTTCTGTTTGATGTGGTTAAGGGAGGGAGTCATAGTCAACGGTTAGTTGGGATCTACACGATACTCTACACAATGTACCACTCCTTGCCATTGTCTGTTTAGTTTAAATATATATGCACATGTACATGTTTGTCTTTTATGTAGGATGCAGATATCAGACATTGACTTCTCTGAATTGCCAGGATAAGCGTGCCTTATTGCAAAAAAATTAATGGTAAGAATGAGGAGATAATGATTACATCCAATCCCAGTCATAGCTTAAATACTTGTATTGTAAGGAGGTCTCATATTTGATTGTTTACCCTTTTTAAACCCACAAGTTTTTTTGTTCGTATTTTGTTTGACTTTTGCTTTGGTTTATTTTCCTTATGCATTTTATGTGGTTTGACTTTATGATTGTCTTGGTAGAATGCTTATTTATGATCTTTGGATTAATCATTGATATTTTAATTATTAAATGTTATTTGATTTAAAAAGGGAAAATTATTAAAATAAGATGATATTTCATTTATTGGAACTATTGGAATATTTGGCTAAATTAAAAGTAATAATTTAAAGCCCTAATTTAGAAAATTAAATTAAAAGAATTTAAAAATTAAAATTAAAATATTAAACAATAAATATTGTTTAGTGTGATTATTTAATTAGTATCGATAAAAATTAGAGTTGCATGTAAATAAATAATTCTAATTATCTTTGTATTAAATAATAAGTGAGAAATAAAATAAAGTGAATATTTTAAATTAAAGAGTAAATAAATATGCATGAATGAGAAAATTAAATAAAGATAATTATATTTTAGAGCTTTTAGAGACAGAAACCTTAAAGGGAGTAGGGCTCTATATTAGAGATTTTTCAATTCATTATTTCACATAGGTTTTGGGGAGCAATTTTCAAATTTTGAGCAAAAAGGAATTTTAGAGGATTTTTTTGGGTCATTTTAGAGTTAGATAGGTTTTAGTAGAGCAATTGTGAAGAGCAAAGTTAAAGAACTTCTTAAAAGCTTAGGAGTATTTTGGACTACATATTTTGAGATTGTGTTTTGAAAATTATGCTGGCAAATTTGAGGTAGGGTTCGAGAACCTTGCAAATCTTTCATTCAAAAGATTGTTTTTTTCGTATCTATCAAATTGTGTTGTAGTGAATGTTAAAATTTCTGCATGGATTTTATTTGTGAAATTTAAAAGAGAAATTACTTCTAAGTTATATTATATTTGAGAAATTAGGAGAAAATAATTTACTGTTCTTATTTAGAAAACTTTGGTAAAACTCAAATCTAGAAACCCTTGTTTTAAATTATCAAAAATCATGTTGCATGAAACTCGTCAAAATCCTAGGTTTGTGAGAAAACATGTATGCAAAATAATTATAAATTATGAATATACATCCAATTTAGAGTTTATTAAATGTCTTTACAAATCGTTTATAAAATTAAAACAAATTGAAAGTCAAAAGTAAATTAGGCATTATTATGCAAGTTAAGAGTGACAATTAATTGGTCCTTGAATAAAGGCATTTTAATAATGTCCATAAGATCAAAAAGTCTATGAGACCACAAAGCAACAAATATCTATATCATTTTCATGTTCTGGTTCTAGTTCTTAAATATTCCACTAATAGCCTAACTTTACCTCTTATGTCCACACTAAGTAGTCTTCATTCTCATGACTCCTAGAATTTATATATTTTTTAAACTCAATTTTCCCCTCCTCTTCTTTGCTTTGACACCTTCCTCCATGCCCTTTGAGGGTTTTTGTAATGGACCTTGATTAATATTCTTATAAAATAATTGAATATCTAAATGGGATCAATTGTTATAAATATTCTTATTAAATTTTATTTATAAAAATAATTGAATTGAATCAATTGTTACAAATATTCTTGTTAAATCTTATTTATGAAAAGAAATTGAATATCATATTGTATAAATAAAAAATAGATCAATTAATATTAGATTTTATATTATGTTAGATTTAATAAAATAGATCTCATTATGTTGGACTTAATCAATATTGCTATGAATATTATAAATCATTAAATGACATAGTGATCATACAAATCATTAAATGAGTGGAGGGAGTTACATCTTGGGACGGAACGTTCCACATCCTTATAAAAGGAAAAGCCGCAACATGTTTAAGGGCATAAAGGGGAATAAAAAGGATTTCGGATAAAGGACGCGGTCAGACACGCATGCCAATCACCTCAACAACATACACTCGACAATCTGCGCATCGATAAGCACAAAAAACACACCAGTCACCCAGTACTAGCCATATAACAGTCACCATCAGTAGGAGGTACATTCTACAGTGATTACTATGATCATTATATATATATATATATATATATATATATATATATATATATATATATATATATATATATATATATATATATATATATATATATATATATATATGAATTAAAATTTATATTGAACATCACCAAAGGTGATAGTTATGTTATAAATAAATTCAATTATAAATGAATTTATGCACATAAACATATTAGTAATTAATTCTATGCATGGAAATCAAATAATAATTCATTAATCTATTAGGAGAATCGTAAAACTCAAAGCATGAGGGTAGCAAGGTATTAACACCTTGAACCGACTACCATGGCCGAGAATTCTCCGTGTTGCTAGAATATTTCGATGTCGTTAAACATATGCATATGTCGTTGGCCTTGGATAGAGGATGCCCGTCCAAGAAGAATCATTAGGGGTGCACTCTCGAGATGATGACAAAGTAGCTATGAGCTATGAAGCCTGATCTAGAGACGTCCTTAAGATTGGGAATTAACTTAGAGAGTAGAATAATATAGTTATTTTAATTATTGTTATGATTCTAATGTTTAATCTTACAGTTATCAATTGTCCTTAACCAATCCTATTAGTGGGGACATTATAGTGGTATCAGAGCATAATCTTGCCATCTTGAAGAAGAAAACTAGAAACAATGGCCAAACAAATAGCTCACAAGCTAAGGACTTTCATAGAACAAACTAATGAAAGATTTGAAAGAACATAAAACTCCAATAAAATAATACTTGAAGCTATCCAAAAACTAAGTAATAATAATAACCAGAATGAAATATCAAATCCACAAAGGGACCATCACTCTACTCATGAGGAAAACACACCAAATGAATCATTGTCACAAAGTTCGGTTCCATGGGAAACTCTTCCATCCTTTATTCCATGAGAAGAGCCTATTGGAGAAGAAGAACCAATGACATTTAATGTGGAGGAAATAGGACAAATGTATGCTAACCTAGATCCCAATTTGAGACAAATCATTCCTTTTAAAGAGTATTATGAATCTAAACTATTAGAAATTAAGAAGAAAAATCATGTGAAACTACCATGTTTTGATGGAACAGGAGGAGAAACTGCTCAATCTTGGGTTCAAAAATTAGACAAGTACCTATCCTATAGTCCGATGACAGAAAAAAGTGCTATCAAATTCACCATACTTCATTTAAGAGGTTCATCTCATAAATGGTGGCACTATGGCCAAAATTCCCTAGGGCTCAAAAAAATAACATCCTATAGTGAATTTACTCAAAAGTTGACGAGTAGATTTGACCTAAAGGATCCTAAATGGTATTACCAAGAACTCATTCGTCTCAAACAAACAAGGTCAGTAGAACAATTTGCAAGTAAATTTCAAGACTTAAACATAATGGTCCCAAATTTGTCTCAAGGACAACTCACATACATTTTTATAGGACTTACATAATCCATAAAAACCCAAGTTAAACCCTTTAAACCTCAAAATCTTGAAGAGGCCATTTAGAAAGCCAAGAAACTTGAATCTAATGCACCTAGAGAAGGGTATAGAAATTACTCATCAAAGCCATCCTATCAAAATGAGGGACCTAGGAAAAATGATAGAAGAAGGCTGTGTTATATTTGCAACAAACCCTGGAACAGAGATCACTAGTGTGAGAAAAAGGAAGAATTTCATTAGAAAAATCTTTGTTTCAAATGTAAAGAACCATGGGATCGAGGTCACCAATGTAAAAGAGGATGAATGAACTTGATGGAAGAAGTCTCGAGAGGAGAGGAAACCAATAAAAAAATGAAAAATGATGAAAGTGAACAAGGCATTTGTGTAGTCATATAAGAAGGGAATGAGAATAGAACCATTCAGGTCAAAGGAGAAGTCAAAGGACAAAGGATCATTGCCTCAGTTGATACAGGAGCCTCACATGATTTTATAAGCAAACACATTGTTTCTAGAAGGGAATTACAATCCAACAAATTTAGTGTATTCAAAGTGGCATTCAGGAATGGATCCATTGAACAATGTACCAGGATTGTACCAAAGTTAGAAGTCACCCTCGGAGGACACACAATCAAAAGAAACTTCTATGTGGCCAACATTCAAAATGATATTATCCTAGGGATGCTTTGGATGAACTCTTTAGGGAGATTCATTATGGATGGCCTTAACTCAGAAATTTGTTTTAATCACAAGGGGAGGGAAATTACATTAAAAGGATTATCTGATGGATCCCTAAAAATAGTAACTTGCAAGAAAATGGAAAAGATACTCAGTCATAACCAAGGTGAATGGATAACATAGTGCATGATTTTAGATGAATAAGCTTCCTCGAGCAAAACAATTCATGTTGATATTCAACCTATATTAAACAAGTATAAAAAAGTTTTTGAAGAGATCCCCCCGACCTCCCTCCAAAAAGAGGTTTTGAACATCCCATAGAATTAGGAGGAGCAAAACCTATAATAACTACTCCTTACAGGCATTCTCTAAAGTACAAAGAAGAGATAGAAAAAACCATTACCGAACTGTTGAAAATGGGACATATCTAACCCAACAATAGTCCTTTTACTTCCTTTGTCATATTAGTAAAAAAGAAAGATGGTAATATGAGAATGTGTATAGATTATCGTGCACTAAATAAGAAAATGATAAAAAATAGATATCTCATCCCCAAAATTGATGAATTAATGGATGAACTACATGGAGCACATTACTTTTCAAAAATTGACCTACACTCAGGTTACCATCAAATAAGAATGAGGAAGGAAGACATTCCCAAGACTGCTTTTAGGTGTCATTATGGACATTTTGAATTTCTTGTCCTCCCTTTTGGTCTTACTAATGCTCCAGCAACATTCCAGTCATGCATGAATCACATCTTTAGGCGACCGTTGAGGAAGTTCCTACTTATATTTTTCGATGGCATACTCATCTACAACAAAAATTTGGAAGAACACCTTCACCATATTGAGGAAGTTCTGAAAATCTTGGAAGAAGACTCTTTATATGCCAAATTTTCAAAATGTGAATTTGGTTTAGAAGAAATTTTATACTTAGGGCATAAAATTAGTATTAGGGGAGTAAGCGTGGAGGAGGCAAAAATTAGTGCCATAAAAAGTTGGCCAAAACCCAAATCACTAACCCAACTCAGAGGATTTGTAGGTTTATGCAGTTACTATAGACAAATTGTCAAGGGATTCTCAAAATTAGCATCCCCCCTTACTGATTTGACAAAGAAAGGAGCTTTTACATGGAGCAAAGAAGCACAACATGCTTTTGATAAACTTAAGGAAATCATGAGTTCTTGTCTAGTCTTAGCCATCCCAGATTTCACCAAGCGATTTGAATTGCAATGTGACACATCAGGAGAAGGGATAGGAGCAGTTCTCATGCAAGGAAAAAGATCGCTTGCCTTTGAAAGCTGAAAGATCAATAGTTTAGAGAAGCATTACTCTATATATGATAAGGAAATGTTAGCTATCATGCACACTCTAGCCAAATTTCGACAATATCTAGTCTATGAAAGATTTATTGTAAAGACAAATCATAATAGTCTGAGATTCTTTTTAAATCAGAAAGATCTTAATGACAAGCAATAGAAGTGGGTAAGCAAGATTCAAGCTTACAACTTTGCTATTGAATATGTAAAAGGGGTAAACAATGGAGTTGCAGATGCACTCTCTTGACGTCCACATATTGATAGCATTACCAACATTACACAAGATTGGAAATGGGACATCTTATTAGAACATGCCAAGAACTCTCAAGCGAGGGACATATTAGAAGGAAACTTTCTCAATGAAGATTTTAAAATATGTAATGAAATCATTTTGTATCAAGGACGAGTATTTTTGGTTCCGCACTCAAAGGTTAAGGAAAAAATTCTTAAAGAATATCATGGTAGTCCCTTAGCAGGCCACCAGGGATACTTCAAGACATATAAACATATTAGGGAAAAATATTCATGGAAAGGCTTAAAAAAAGATGTGCAGAAACATGTACAAGAATGCATGACATGTCAACGGAATAAAATAGAATTGATACACCCAGTAGGATTATTACAACCCTTACCAATTTCAAACCAAAAATGGGAAACTATATATATGGATTTCATAACAGGTTTTCCAAAAGTACAAGGGAACGACAACATCCTCGTAGTGGTGGATAGACTTACAAATGATCCAAGGGATAGAAAATTATTGAAAAGTAAAATGTCCCCAATGCTCCAAGAATCAACATCATTACAAAGTGTTCACAATTTTGACTCCAACATAACTCGAACAAGCAAAATTGGAGTTAAAGTGCAAGTATGACTAGTCAAAGTTTGGTCAAACTAGGACTAGAGGCCATAAAAGGGTGAAAAAATAATCATCTCAAAAGTATTTGACAATGGATTCCAAATGAAAGAGCTCGTCAAAAGCTTTCCAATGGCATTCGTTTCATCAAGAACGGAGATCGGATATAAAAGTTATGATGCTTTCAAATTCAAGCAAAAGTATGGATTTTGATGATGTCAGCATGACATCACAAAATCATAAAGAGAGGGAAAACATTCAAATTCGAATTAAAATAGCTATTTAATTCGAATTAAAGGAATGAGATCATGGGAGTTGAACTCCTACCCATTGGCCTCCTAAAATTAAGGCCAACCAATGGGCTATTTATGACATATGTAATATTAAGGGAAGAGTTTGTATCTATTCATAAAAAATCCACCCAAGCTTATTTAATTAAGGGTATTTGTTGAAAAAAACCCCTTAATTTTGGTGTCAAATCATAACAAAATAATGGTAAAAGGGGTAAATTCGAAATATGTAACCAAAATGGGGGATTATGTTGGTTAATTGTTTTAGCCCATTTTTGGCTAAATTTGATGTATAAAATGGGGGTAGTAGGCTTTGGAAAGGATCCAGGTGGTGAGAAGGAGATTATGATCTTGGAGACTTGATGATTATTCTTGCACATTGGAGAGTAATGCTGCAATTGTGCTTGAAGGGAAGATCTTGAACACTTGTAATTAATTTTGGAGCAAATCGGATCGGTCCCCCTATTGGAGCTAGACCCGAAGACGTAGTCCTTCCCGGACGAACTCCGTTATCAATCGTGTTTTGTCTTATGTCTCTGTACTCTCTTTCTTTCAGTCATTACCTTTTTATGCTTTGTTCATTTAAGCATTTAAGTTGTGTTAATCTGCTAATTAACGCTTTGAAATTTTACTTTATGAAATAATGTTAAGCATTCCTCTGTAATAGTCCTAGATCCTAATCAGATCAACAAAATATGCTCATTTCTTTTTATCTCCACAGAATATAAAGCACACTAGATAGCCGAGTTATTTTTCAAAGAGATTTATAGACTCCATGGGCTTCCTCAGAATATTGTTAGTGATAGAGACAGTAAATTCCTTAGCATATTCTGGCAAGAACTTTTCCGCCTAATAGGGACAATGCTAACTCCAAGTACCAGTTATCATTCCCAAATTGATGGGCAAATTGAGGTGGTGAACAAATGGTTAGAAGGATACCTGAGAAATTATGTTACCAAATAAAAAAATGTATGGATTAAGTGGCTACACCTAGGTGAGCATTGTTATAACACCATTCATAATATATCTATCAAAATGAGCCCTTTTAAGGCACTATATGGTTATGACGCCTCATCATTTGGAGAGTTGATAAACCAAGAGAGAAAAGTTCCAAGTGCACAAGATTTTGTCAAGCAAAGCGCAAACATCCTTAAATCCCTTAAAAATAATTTGCAATAGGCTCAAAACCAACAAAAGACATATGCAGATAAGAAGCGTACAAAAAGATCCTTCATCATTGGCGATTTAGTATTCTTATGCCTGCAACCTTATAGGAAAACCTCAATCAAGAGGGATGGAGTGGAAAAACTCAAGCCTCGATTCTATGGACCTTACAAGATTATAAGAAGGATAGGAGAAGTGGCATACATGCTAGAACTTCCAACAAATAGCAGAATTCACAATGTATTTCATGTATCACAACTCAAGAAAGTTTTGGGACAACCAGTAGATCCTTGTACCAACCTACCTCCTTCAGATGATGGATAACTTACCTTAGTACCTGAGCAGATTCTTGAGACACGAGAAAACATAATATAAGGAATAGAACTATTACAAAATTCCTAGTTAAATGGAAAAATTTACCAGAGTTAGATGCCACCTGAGAGAATGAAGGAATCTTGAAATTGTTTGAGGACAAGAAAAATCGGGACCAAGGGATTGCAATGGACCTTGATTAATATTTTTATAAAATAATTGAATATCTAAATGGGATCAATTGTTATAAATATTCTTATTAAATCTATCTTATAAAAATAATTGAATTGGATCAATTGTTACAAATATTCTTGTTAAATCTTATTTATGAAAATAAATTAAATATCATATATTGTATACATAAAAATAGATCAATTAATATTAGATTTTATATTATGTTAGATTTAATAAAATAGATCTCATTATGTTGGACTTAGTTAATATTGCTATGAATCTTATAAATCATTAAACAACATATTGATTGTACAAATCATTAAATGAGTGAAGGGAGTTACATCTTGGGATGCAACGTTCCACATCCTTATAAAAGGAAAAGCTGCAACATGTTTAAGGGCAGCAAGGGGAATAAAAAGCATTTCAGAGAAAGGATGCGGTCAGACAGGAAAACCCATCACCTCAACAACGTACACTCGACAGTCTATGCATCAACAAACACGAACAACACACCAGTCACCCGGTACTAGCTGTATAACAGTCACCGTCAGGAGGTACATTGTACAGTGACTACCATGATCATTATATATATATATATATATATATATATATATATATATATATATATATATATATATATATATATATATATATATATATATGAATTAAAATTTATATTGAACATCACCAAAGGTGATAGTTATGTTATAAATAAATTCAATTATAAATGAATTTATGCACATAAACATATTAGTAATTAATTCTATGCATGGAAATCAAATAATAATTAATTAATATGTTAGGAGAATTGTAAAACTCAAAGCATGAGGGTAGCAAGGTATTAACACCTTGAACTGACCACCATGGCCGATAAGTTTTTGTGTTGCCAGAATATTATGATGTTGTCAAACATATGTATATGTCATTGGCCTTGGATAGAGGATGCTCGTCCAAGAAGAATCATTAGGGGTGCACTCTTGGGATGACGACAAAGTAGCTATGAGCTATGAAGCCTGATCTGGAGATGTCCTTAAGATTGGGAATTAACTTAGAGGGTAGAATAATATAGTTATTTTAATTATTGTTATGATTCTAACGTTTAATCTTGCATGTATTACTTGTCCTTAACCAACCCTATTAGTGGGGATATTATAGTTTTTGTGAGAGATTTGAAAGTTCATGTGACTTTTTAAAGCTTTGCTATAGATCAGTCATAGAAATCATCTAGGGCTCGTTTGGTTGTAGGCATAGAAATAAAAAATAAGAATGCATATTGGAAATAGGAATGGCTATTTCAATAACAACTATTTTTTGGAATTAACATAAGCTCATTATAGGGGCAAAATAGGAATATGTATTCCTATTTTGTCCTTGACCCTTTCGGTTGCCAGAATAGGAATAGGAAATTATGAATATGTTTTCTATTTGCTGATTGGTGCGTCAATTGGAATAGGGAATATGGATACATATTCTTATTTTACCCCTAAAATGAGCTTATGTCCATTCCCAAAAATAGTTGTTATTGAAATAACCATTCCTATTCCCAATATGCATTCCTATTCTCAATTCTTATGCCTACAACCAAATGGACCCTAAACGATTTCTATGACTCTTTCACATGTGTATTTTCTTGCACGAAAAAATATTGATAATAATTGATTTATGTTTTCCTCTATGCTTTTAATATTCTAGGGCTTTTTATCTCTGAGTATCTTGATATTACTTTCTATTTCTCTACTCCTTTGTGAATCAAACTCCGTGGAAAATCTGCTTCTATGTCTATTTCCTAAAAACCTATTATATAATTCAAAACTAGGATTCACATGGCTTCTTGAATAGAGTATCTACAATTTCTATTTAAAAAGTTTATAAACTGTAAGACTTCTTTCATTCTTTCCTTTATTTTGAAGCCCTATTTATGTATATGTATAGCAAAAGTAGTGACACTCCTTGAAACTTTGCATAATGGTTTCAAATCTTTGAATTTCTATGCAATGACTATAAAGTAAGAGCTTAGCTAGTCCTTTTAATTCATTTTGGGCATTGATTGTAAAGTAAGAACTTGCTAGTCTTGGTTCAATCATTTATTGTGTATTTGGAGCACTGTCATCTCACCATATTTCTATTTTATGAGATCAATTAAATCCATGTTACTTCTATGACCATGAAAAATACTTTCTATGATTTTCCTCTTGATGTTTCCTATGCTGGTATACTTTGTGTAGGCTCTATCTATATTTGATTAGTCCTGATGCTATGACATATTTCTAATGAGACTTGTATAGATCTGTATTTTACTTCTCCTTTGGCTCTTTCTCAAAAATCTAAAGATTTATTTGGTGAATACCCTTGATAGGTCTGTGCATAATGATGGGTGGGTAGAGGCACACTAAAATAAAATATGAAATGCAATGAATGTGCTACGACACAATATTTGATTACCTTTTTATTGATTTTTCAAAATGGATACACATCATTCCCTTTTATAGGCAAGTTTACAATCTCTAAAATTTTTTGACATTTGCTGACAAGACAACTATCTACAAAATTCTAGAAACTACTACAATTGACACAACCCAAACCTAAACCTAAACCTAAACTTCTAAAAAAATTTATTGATGAATTATAGTAGAAATTAATATTTCTAACACTCCCCCCTAATTTATACTATCAACTATTACAAAAATTCTTTAATATTTACAACTCTCAGAGCCTCCTTCAAAATTTCAAATTGTACTTGTGGTAAGGCCTTGGTGAAGATATCTGCAAGTTGCTCCTCTTATTTGCAATGTTGTAGATTAATTTCTCTACTATTAACTAGCTCTCTAATGAAGTGATACCTTGTGTCAATGTGCTTTGTCCTCTTGTGAAACACATGGTTCTTTGAAAGTGCGATAGCAGACTTGTTATCACAATAGATTATAGTAGGTCCATCTTGAGCTTACATTAAGTCTTTCAAAATCCTTCACATCCATACTGCTTGACATGATGCTGTTGTTCCTACTACATACTCTACTTCAGCTAATGAGAGAGTTACTACAGGTTGCTTCTTTGATGCCCAGGCTACAACACCTGTCCCAAGATGAAATGCATATCTAGATGTGCTCCTTCTATCCTCAATATTCATTGCAAAATCACTATCTGTATATCCAAATAATTAAAAATTATCTGAAGTAGAATACAAAATGCCATGATTCATAGTTCCTGCAATATATCTCAAAATCCATTTTCCTGCCTGCCAATGTGAGTTCTTTGGTGAATCCATGAATCTAGAGATTAAACTCACTCCATACATAATATCTGGTCTAGTAGTAGTGAGATACATCAAACTACCAACCAATCTTCTTAATATAGTTGAATCAAAATCTTTCTCAATATCTTCTTTGTTTAATTTGGTGCCTACTACCACAGGTGTAGAAACTGGACTGCAATTTATCAATCTAAATCTTTTCAAAATATCTTTTGCATATTTACTTTGGCAAATAAAAATTCCTTTATCATTTCGAGTAACTTCAATGCCAAGAAAATACTTCATCAATCCTAGATGTGTCATTTCAAATTCCCTTTTCATTGCTAATTTGAACATGTCAATAGATAAATTGCCCTTGAAGATCAAATCATTAACATATTGTTAGAATTCTTTAGAATAAATGAGAAGGGGGGGGGGGGGGGGGGGAGGGGGTGAATCAGTTATTCAAGGTCCAATGATGTCCAATAAAACTTTTTCTACAAATCCTTAATGGCACATAACTAAAATTATCATGCATGCAATTGAACATTAAACAATCATGAAAGATAATATGCATCACACCATAACACTAAGGATTTTGATGACCCATAAACCCTCTAGGAATAAGAAGGTAAAATTGGGATGGGAGTGATACCCACAAAATAACTGCGCAATTGATTTCAACCACTTCTGATGGTTTGCCTTGTTAAAGGCTTTACACATTGTAAGATTGGACCTTGTTAAAGGATTTAAGAACATTCAACTTAGAATGTCACCCTATTAAAGGATTTACATAGAGCTGTTAGGCTCACCCAAGTCCATGGGATTTACAGTCACCTTCTCAAAAGAATTTTTTATCCCTCTCTAAGGATCTCCTATCCTCCTCCTAAGGATCTCTTATCCTTCTCCTAAGGATCTCTTTATCCTTCTCTTGAGGATCTCTTTATCCTTCTCCTGGGGATCTCTTTATCCTTTTCCTGAGACTTATCCACCTAGCTGTTAAGCTAACCTAGCAATGTAGGATTTCAATATCTAATACAATGGTAAGATAGTATTAGAAGGGTTTTGACCCGATACAGATTGCAACTTCAACCTTGCAGATTTTAGATCACTCTTCAGTCCTTTTCTTTGCTTGGATTTCCTCCCTTGCAGAGTTGATAGCTCGTTCACCCTTCAAGATCTATCTTCTTGATTTCTTCCACTTGTTATGCCAATGCATTCTATGGTCACTTGATCAACTCAGAGTCATGATGCTATGTTCTTACTCCTCTTAGCTTCTTTGTATGATCACCCTTATGACCAATTTCCTCTCATACATGTACACTTGATTTATGACCTGTAGCTCCTTATAAAGAAGTTCTGTTCTCAATTTCTCGCTCAAATCGTAATTTGCTCTTGAGAAAATAGTATTATTTTCCCTCCAAACTGTTTCTTCTAGAAACTTCATGATAAATCCATTAGCATTCGTCTTGAAAATGGTTTGCATGGATTACATAGAATTTTGTGACATCTCCTAATCATCCTTATCATCCAACTAATTTACAAAAATTTGATGTAACAACCTTATCGCTACTGATCTAGCGAATCTTTGACTTTAACAAATAATGCAACAACTCAGAATCATTGGTTTACTGATGCTCTGCTCCTTCTGTGTTACTCGGCTTCTATTGTTATTTATTGGTGCTCGACACCTGAAGAAATTCTGTTACTCAACACTTGATCTTCACTCGGCACTTGAAAATTGCTCAGTACCTGAAGATCACTCGACACCTGAAGATTTCTCGGCACCTGAAGATCACTCGGCACACACTAAATTGAACTTGCTCAGCTTCAACTGAAAATTTGTTTGGCACTAACTAGCTAGCTTGGCTCTCTCCAATGAACTTAGTTAATCCTTACATCTTTGATGTATCTCAGTGTGTCCATCCTCTGTATCTTAGAGTATGTCATCATGTCATGTCCCCTTTTCAAATAATTAAAAATAATAATCTTTTCTAAGGCAGGTAGGCCCAAAAAGGTGAAGTTTCAAAAAAAGGGGATAATCTTTGGAAGCTAATGGAACGATAAATGAAAATTATTATTAAAATATGTTTTATTAACCCCTCTTGGACGTGAGTTAGGGTTATGCCCTCTTTTAAGGGGTTTGGAGGCATTTTGGGCTCATTCCAGAACTTGATTTTTGCTCATTTCTTTGTTGTTCTTCAGAGGCTGCCAAACCTGTGGAGAAGGAGACCCAAGAATGGGAGTTTGCAGGTTTCTAGGAAGTCTAAGGATAGGAGTTTGAAGCCATTCCATGTGCATGCTCATGCAGAGTTTACCTTTGTGTTGAACAGTGCAGATTTGTGATTTTCGGGTGTGTTTTTTTGTAAGAGTTTGGTGTTTCCGATTGAGTATTTCATATCAGTTTGGGTTGCTGCTATATATAAGACATTAAGATGTTAAAATAGAGCTGAATATATGTATTTGGATATGATTATAATTCTGTGATAGATTATTAGTGTTTTTGTGATGTTTTCGACTATTTTGTGTTGTTTTCAGGAGCTCGATGAGCATTGTTTTTGTCCTTTGTTTGGGAGCTGTTGTGTAAATGTTATACAGATCTAAAAATTTCATTTTGTAAGCTTTTATGTTGCTGAAATTTCTATAAAAATATCCACTTTCAGATCTATTAATAATATGTGAAGCTGTGAAGTTTTTGGCACTATTTTCGGCATACCCGATTTGGGGTTTATTGAGAAATTGGTGGATCTTTGAAATATTAGTTGTTTGATCTTAAAGATCTAATTAGAGGCTTGAAATATCATATAAAATCAGAAAAGGGACATTTCAGTGGTATCAGAGCTATGATCTTGCCAGCCTGAGGGTTTGTAGAAGTTTGCATGTCAGTTTTGACAACTACCCAAATCTTGCATGTCATAATTTATGGTTGCATGTTGCTTCTAATCAGCTGCATGTCAAAATTTATGGTTGCATGCTACTTCTAATCATTTTCATGTTAGTTCTTGGTGAATTTGGTGGTTGCATGTTGCTTCTAATCAGCTGCATGTCAAAATCTATAGTTGCACGCTACTTCTAATCATTTGCATGTTAGTTCTTGGTGAATTTGGTGGTTGCATATTGCTTCTAATCAGCTACATGTCAAAATCTATGGTTGCATGCTACTTCTAATCATTTGCATGTTAGTTCTTGGTGTTTGAAGAAGTTATAACCTATTGGGGTTACACTCTACTTTATCCAGAATGGATAAGTATAGTACAGAGTCTCAGAGGACACAATCTTGGACAATTGATATCCAGAGTCAGAATAGTAGAAAGGATGGTTATTTAGACATTCGAGATAAACTTAGAAAAATAAGCCATGACATGTCTAAACAGTTCGTTGAGTACCACCGTATGATGAATGACATGTTGTCCAATCCAGCTAAGGTGGATAAGTTGACTGGATTTCTATTTGGAAAATTTTCTCACAGGGCAGATGACACAATTACCAAGAACTTGCATGAGGAGTTTGAGAAACTAGCTTATAGCCAGGTAGAGGTCTCAGATTCTACTCCGCCACATGAGGTAGTGAGAAAGGATATTATGTAGATTGATAGTAATGGTCAACTTGATACTCAAATTGAGACAATTGTGTATAGGTCATCAAAGGGTGATGTCATAGGTATTCAGGATGGTATAGTTACAGCAAGCAGTGACTACAGCGTAGTGGGTTCAGATGATGATTATGAGGATGTTGTTGTACATGATGGTGAGATACTTGGTAGAGATGAGCAAACATTGAGCATTCATGAATTTGCTGAGAAAGAGTACCAAACACAGTTAGATGCTTCATCACATGAGGTTGAGGCTGGTAGTACTTCACATGATTTGTCTAGCCAGCTAAAAGTGAAGAAAGACAATATTGTGACTTCATTATCTCATCATGATAGGTATGTGGAGTTAGTTGGTATTGGTCATATTACTCAAGTGAGGAGTTTTCTTGAGTTACCAGCTAATTCTAGTTTACGGATATGAACTTGAGATTGTTATATTGGCATTTGGGATTCAGTTGATTGGAGATCTTTAACACTTTTTGGTAGCAGTGTTTGTTTGGGTGCTATCATGGATTTGATTAGCAGATTGCATGGTGTTGTCTTTTCTTGTGCCAGCAGCTTGTCCGATGTTGGTATTAGTTTTTATACACTGGTGTTGGGCTTTGTTCATATATCTAGTTGACCATTTTTGCTGGAATGTGCTGATGATCTTTCATATTTGGCAGTGTGTACAGATGAGTCTCAGGATCATATTGGCATTGATGACATCCAGGAGGATGTAGTGGGTAGTTTTGAAGACTTAGTTTCCTTGGTGGTTTCTTTTGGTACAGAGGAGTTGGATAGCAGTGCTATAGTTTTTGATACTCCATATGTTGATATGAGCTTTGGAGTTGATTCGCATGATATGGATGGTAATACTCTAGAGGCCAGTAACCTTGAGGATACTCCTTTAGATAGTGCATCAGAGGAGGTTTGTAGGATACAGTCTAGCTAGTGCCATCATGTGTCTAGTCAGTTGAGAGTTAGTGAGCGAGAGATTGGTATTGCTTGCCAACATTTCGATGCTATTCATCAATTGTTAGCAGTTTATGGATGGGGTTCTCCTACTAGTGATGAGCAGGGAGACAATTATCTTTCCTTGATAGAGTTCCACTCTTTATGGGAGGCTATCTGGATTTTGAGATAGGATTATATGCAGTTGGTAGCTGATAGAGATTATCTTATGGAGTGGGGTAGTACAGCATACGATGCATTGTTGGCCAAGGAAGATGAGGTGAGTGATCTTACTCAGCAGCTTGAGGCGACTTCTGAGATTCTTGAGAGTACACAGTTGGCTTTCAAGGAGTCACAATTTCATTTGGCTAAGGTGACCATGGAGTTAGAGCAACTATAGTCTTTACCAGATTTTGTACAGTCACAAGCTGTGGTGTCTAGTGATCTGAGGATGTCCATGGTCGAGATTGTCAAAGATAGTGGAGATGGGGATGCATCCATCCTTGATACTAACATGGGCATATCGGGTTCGTCCCCACTAGAGTCAGGTTTAGTTGAGTTGGGTGCTATAGCAGATTGTTGTGGTATGCCTGACATGGTGGTGACCTCTAGTACCAATGGCATGAAGACTAGAGATGTTGTATCAAAGACCATGTGTGATGTTGGTCAGCTAACAGTTGGCATGGTTCTTGCTAGTAATACTACTCCCTTGGCGATGTCTTCAGAGGTAATAGTTAGTTCCAACTTGGTTAGTGACCGATTCCAGTTAGTTACATTTGGATTGCAGTCTGAGCCACTGACTAAGATTGGCACATTCTATCGATATTACATTGTGAGGTATGCTCATCAATTCACCTTTGATGACCATGTTGATGAGATGATGATACAAAGATATACTTTGGTTTCTAGTGCTTATCATCAATTATGGGATAGTTTGACGCCTTAGGATGAGAGTTGTGATGGGCACGACATGGCGATAGGTTCTGCAGTTGACAGCTTGATAATACATGATTTAGAGCAGGAGTTTTGGAGTGATGCTTCAATGGGTGTTGTTATTGATTCTTCAATGGGTGTTGTTATTGATTCTACTCCTTTGGCTATGAAATCTCCTGACTTAGATGGTGATCAGTCACAGTGGGTTGTATCACTTGTTCATAGTGAGCTGTTGACTGAGGTTGGTTTTTTTTATCAACATTATATTGCAGGGTATGTACTTCAGTTAGCATTTGATACTTGTGTTGAGGAGTTGATGGCAGGCAAATTTGGTTTGGGTTCCATTTCTTGCTATTTATCTTGTGATGGCTTTTCACCATCAGGGGTGCATGGGAGTTATGGTTATGAGACAATGGTCGGTGATCTGCAGAGTTGTGTTGACTGCAGGAGTTGTACAATGTGTGGATTCTCCATACTTGGTATAGTTTCATTCGGGAGCATTTACCATTGTTGCAGAGTTGGATTGTACATTTCATATAGGCTAGTGGGATGCGTTGATGGTATTTACTATGTTGGTAGTTTGATTTGTCCGCTTTACTTGGGTTTTGATGTTCTAAGAGTTTGTGTCTCGTGGGTTTTTGACAATGGAAGTTGTGACTTTGGAGTTTGGTTGAGTAGTAATTGTCAGTTTGATTATGGATTCCTCTTGGTTATATTGCAGAGGATATTGCAGAAGCCTGTGTTAATTGACAATAGTATAGTTCATGACTACATTTGGGATCCAGGTGGATTGATTGGTTTATTGTTAAACCATTGCTTGAGGACAAGCAATATTTGGAAGGGGAGGACTTTTCATGTCCCCTTTTCAAATAATTAAAAATAATAATCTTTTCTAAGGTAGGCAGGCCCAAAAAGGTGAAGTTTCGGAAAAAGGGGATAATATTTGGAAGCTAATGGACTAATAAATGAAAATTATTATTAAAATATGTTTTATTAACCCCTCTTGGACGTGAGTTAGGGTTATGCCCTCTTTTAAGGGGTTTGGAGGCATTTTGTCTCATTCCAGAACTTGATTTTCGCTCATTTCTTTGTCGTTCTTCAAAGGCTGCCAAGCCTGTGGAGAAGGAGACCCAAGAATGAGAGTTTTCAAGTTTCTAGGAAGGCTAAGGATGGGAGTTTGAATCCATTCCATGTGCATGCTCATGCAGAGTTTGCCTTTGTGCTGAACAATGCAGATTTGTGGTTTTCGGGTGTGTTTTTTGTAAGAGTTTGGTGTTTCCGGTTGAGTATTTCATATCAGTTTGGGTTGCTGATGTATATAAGACATTAAGATGTTAAAATAGAGCTGAATATATGTATTTTTCTATGATTATACTTCTATGATAGATTATTAGTGTTTTTGTGGTGTTTCCGGCTATTTTGTGTTATTTTTAGGAGCTCGATCAACATTGTTTTTGTCCTCTGTTTGGTAGCTGTTGTGTAAATGTTATACTAATCTAGAAATGTCATTTTTTAAGATGTTATGCTGCTGAAATTTCTATAAAAATTTCCACTTTCAGATCTATTAATAATATGTGAAGTGAAGTTTTTGGCACTATTTCTGGCATACTCGATTTGGGGTTTATTGAGAAATTGGTGGATCTTTGAAATATTAGTTGTTTGATCTTAAAGATCTAATTAGAGGCTTGAAATATCATATAAAATCAAAAAAGGGACATTTCAGTGGTATCAGAGCTATGATCTTGCCATCCTGAGGGTTTGTAGAAGTTTGCATGTCAGTTTTGACAACTACCCAAATCTTGCATGTCATAATTTATGGTTGCATGTTGCTTCTAATCAGCTGCATGTCAAAATTTATGGTTGCATGCTACTTCTAATCATTTGCATGTTAGTTCTTGGTGAATTTGGTGGTTGCATGTTGCTTCTAATCAGCTGCATGTCAAAATCTATGGTTGCATGCTACTTCTAATCATTTGCATGTTAGTTCTTGGTGAATTTGGTGGTTGCATGTTGCTTCTAATCAGCTGCATGTCAAAATATATGGTTGCATGCTACTTCTAATCATTTTCACGTTAGTTCTTGGTGTTTGAAAAAGTTATAACCTATTGGGGTTACACTTTACTTTATCCAGAATGGACAGGTATAGTACAGAGTCTCAGAGGACACAATCTTGGACAATTGATATCCAGAGTTAGAATAGTAGAAAGGATGGTTATTTAGACATTCGAGATAAACTTAGGAAAATAAGCCATGACATGTCTAAACAGTTGGTTGAGCACCACCGTATGATGAATGACATGTTGTCCATCCCAGCTAAGGTGGATAAGTTGACTAGATTTCTATTTGGCAGATTTTCTCACAGGGCAGATGACACAATTACCAAGAACTTGCATGAGGAGTTTGAGAAACTAGCTTATAGCCAGGTAGAGGTCTCAGATTCTACTCCACCATAGGAGGTAGTGAGAAAGGATATTACACAAATTGATAGTAATGGTCAACTTGATACTCAAATTGAGACAATTGTATACAGGTCATCAAAGGGTGATGTCACAGGTATTCAGGATGGTATAGTTACAACAGGTAGTGACTACAACGTAGTGGGTTCAGATGATGATTATGAGGATGTTGTTGTGCATGATGGTGAGATACCTGGTAGAGATGAGGAGACATTAAACATTCATGAATTTTTTGAGAAAGAGTACCAGGCACAGTTAGATGCTTCATCACATGAGGTTGAGGCTAGTAGTACTTCACATGATTTGTCTAGCCAGCTAAAAGTGAACAAAGATAGTATTGTGACTTCATTATCTCATCATGATAGGTATGTGGAGTTAGTTGGTATTGGTCATATTACTCAAGTGAGGAGTTTGCTTGAGTTACCAGCTGATTCTAGTTTACGAATATGGACTCGAGATTGTTATATTGGCGTTTGGGATTCAGTTGACTGGAGATCTTTAACACTTTTTGGTAGCAATGTTTGTTTGGGTGCTATCATGGATTTGATTAGCAAATTTCACGGTGTTATCTTTTCTTGTCCCAGCAACTTGTCCAATGTTGGTATTAGTTTTTATACACTGGTGTTGGGCTTTGTTCATATATCTAGTTGACCATTTTTTCTGGAATGTGTTGATGATCTTTCATATTTGGCAGTGTGTACAGATGAGTCTCAGGATCATATTGGCATGTAGTGGGTAGTTTTGAAGACTTATTTTCCTTGGTGGTTTCTTTTGGTACAGAGGAGTTGGATAGCAGTGCTAAAATTTTTGATACTCCATATGTTGATATGAGCTTTGGAGTTGATTCACATGATATGGATGGTAATACTCTAGAGACCAGTAACCTTGAGGATACTCCTTTAGATAGTGTGTCAGAGGAGGTTTGTAGGATACAGTCTAGCCAGTTCCATCATGTGTCTAGTCAGTTGAGAGTTAGTGAGTGAGACATTGGTATTACTTGCCAAAATTTCGATGCTATTCGTCTATTGTTAGCAGTTTATGGATGGGGTTCTCCTACTAGTGATGAGTAGAGAGTTTGTTATCTTTCCTTGACAGAGTTCCACTCTTTATGGGAGGCTATCCGAATTTTGAGACAGGATTATATGCAGTTGGTAGCTGATAGAGATTATCTTATGGAGTGGGGTAGTACAACATATGATGCATTTTTGGCCAAGGAAGATGAGGTGAGTGAGCTTACTCAGTAGCTTGAGGTGACTTCTAAGATTGTTGAGAGTACATAGTTGGCTTTCAAGGAGTCACAATTTCATTTGGCTAAGGTTACCATGGAGTTAGAGCAACTATAGTCTTTACCAGATTATGTACAGTCACAAGCTGTGGTGTCTAGTGATCTGAGGATGTCCATGGTCGAGATTGTCAAAGATAGTGGAGATGGGGATGCATCCATCCTTGATACTAACATTGGCATATCGGGTTTGTCCCCACTATAGTCAGGTTTAGTTGAGTTGGGTGCTACAACAGATTATTGTGGTATGCTTGACATGGTGGTGACCTCTAGTACTAATGGCATGAAGACTAGAGACATTGTATCAAAGACCATGTGTGATGTTTGTGAGTTGACAGTTGGCATGGTTCCTGCTAGTAATACTACTCCCTTGGCAATGTCTTCAGAGGTAGTAGTCAGTTCCAAATTGGTTAGTGATTGATTCCAGATAGTTACATTTGGATTGCAGTTTGAGCCACTGACTGAGATTGGCACATTCTATCGACATTACATTGTGAGGTATGCTCATCAATTCACCTTTGATGACCATGTTGATGAGATGATGATACAGAGATGTGCTTTGGTTCCTAGTGCTTATCATCAATTATGGGATAGTTTGACACCTCAGGATGAGAGTTGTGATGGGCATGACATGGTGATGGGTTCTACAGTTGACAACTTGATAATACATGACTTAGAGTAAGAGTTTTGGAGTGATGCTTCAACGGGTGTTGTTATTGATTCTACTCCTTTGGCTATGACATCTCCTGACTTAGCTGGTGATCAGTCACAGTGGGTTGTATCACTTGTTCATGGTGAGATGTTGACTGAGGTTGGTTTTTTTTATCAACATTATATTGCAGGGTATGTACATCAGTTAGCATTTGATCCTTGTGTTGAGGAGTTGATGGCAGGAAAATTTGGTTTGGGTTCCATTTCTTGCTGTTTATCTTGTGATGGCTTTTCACCATCAAGGGTGCATGGGAGTTATGGTTATGAGACAGTGGCTAGTGATCTGCAGAGTTGTGTTGAATGTAGGAGTTGTAAAATGTGTGGATTCTCCATACTTGGTACAGTTTCATTCTGGAGCATTCACCATTGTTGCAGAGTTGGATTGTACATTTTGTAAAGGCTAGTGGGATGCATTGATGGTATTTACTATGTTGGTAGTTTGATTTTTCCACTTTACTTAGGTTTTGATGTTCTAAGAGTTTGTGTCTCATGGATTTCTGATAGTGGAAGTTGTGACTTTGGAGTTTGGTTGAGCACTAATTGTCAGTTTGATTATGGATTCCTCTTGGTTATATTGCAAAGGATATTGCAGGAGCCTATGTTAATTGACAATAGTATAGTTCATGACTACATTTTGGATCCAGGTGGATTGATTGGTTTATTGTTCAGCCATTGCTTGAGGACAAGAAATATTTGGAAGGGGAGGACTTGTCATGTCCCCTTTTCAAATAATTAAAAATAATAATCTTTTCTAAGGCAAGCAGGCCCAAAAAGGTGAAGTTTTGGAAAAAGGGGATAATATTTGGAAGCTAATGGACTAATAAATGAAAATTATTATTAAAATATGTTTTATTAACCCCTCTTGGATGTGAGTTAGGGTTATGCCCTCTTTTAAGGGGTTTGGAGGCATTTTGGGCTCATTCTAGAACTTGATTTTTGCTCATTTCTTTGTTGTTCTTCAGAGGCTGCCAAACCTGTGGAGAAGGAGATGAAAGAATGAGTGTTTTTAGGTTTCTAGGAAGGCTAAGGATGGGAGTTTGAAGCCATTCCATGTGCATTCTCATTCAGAGTTTGCCTTTGTGCTGAACAATGCAGATTTGTGGTTTTCGGGTGTGTTTTTTGTAAGAGTTTGGTGTTTTCGGTTGAGTATTTCATATCAGTTTGGGTTGCTGATGTATATTAGACATTAAGATGTTAAAATAGATCTGAATATATATATTTTTCTATTATTATACTTTTGTGATAGATTATTAGTGTTTTTGTGGTGTTTCCAGCTATTTTGTGTTGTTTTTAGAAGCTCGATGAGCATTGTTTTTGTCCTCTGTTTGGGAGCTGTTGTGTAAATGTTATATAGATATAGAAATATCATTTTTAAAGATTTTATGCTGCTTAAATTTTTGTAAAAATTTCCACTTTTAGATCTATCAATAATATGTGAAGCTGTGAAGTTTTTGGCACTATTTCCGGCATACCCGATTTGGGGTTTATTGAGAAATTGGTGGATCTTTTAAATATTAGTTGTTTGATCTTAAAGATCTGATTAGAGGCTTGAAATATCATATAAAATCAGAAAAGGGACATTTCACATCAATACACTATTTCATCAATGGCTTTACTGATATTTATACTTCATTACAACATCATAACTTCAACCTTTCTCTAGGTACTCTAGTTACATCTTATTGATTGCCACCTCCTTGTCAATCAACCAATTGATAGTATTTGGATCACTAAAGAAATTTTCATTCTTGCAAGTAGCAAGTTTGACATCAATGACAAAAAAATGATTGAAACATTCTTTACCAATTCCATTATTCTTTATTCATGATCTTTTCAATCATTTCCAACACATATAAACAAATAATCAAAATTTGACCTTGTTCATTGATCTTGGTATATAATGTAGGTTCATTGGTGTTTCTCTTGAATCCATTCTCCATCATGTATGAATCTATTCTGCTATACCAGGCTCTTGGAGCTTGCTTCAATCCATAGAGCACTTTCTTCAACTTATAAACTCTGTCTTCATGTCCTCTTATTTCATATCCTAGTGGTTGCTGCACATAGACTTCTTCATCCAAATATCCATTCAAAAATGTTGATTTGACGTCCATTTGGTGAACCATCATTTTTTTTTGAGCTGTAATAGCTAATACTATTATGACAATATCAAGTCTTGCTACAGGTGCAAATGTCTCATTATAGTCAACCCCATATTCTTGTGAAAATCCCTTAGCAACTAACCTTGCCTTATATTTGTCTACCTTTAAACTTAGTCTTATAAACCCATTTTACACCAATGCAATCTTTGTTCTTAGGAAAATCAACTAATTCCCATGTATCATTTCTCTCAATTGATTCTATTTCATCATTGATTACATTAATCCAATGTTCTTCCTTAATTGCATCTTCAAAATATATAAGATCTTGAGTAAATAAAGAAAAATTTGATTGCAAATCTAATTTACTTTCATGATCATAAATCTCACTCAACCTTCTAGTTTTCTTGCTTGATCTCAATCGTGCAAGTATAGGGTTTGAATTATTACTTAATTGTGAATTCGAAAATTCTCCATGCTCAACTTCATTTTCTAAGTGATCTCCTTGTGGACTTCGTGGTGCAGTTCCTTCTTGGTCACTTGGTTGATCCTTTTGATCTTCATGATTCCTTTTATCCTTCTCATCATATGGTATTGTTGCAACACCTGTAACATTTGTATCTATATTTCTAGCCCAAGATTCATCCTCTTTAAATACAACATCCCTACTCACAATGACTTTTTGGCTGGTAAGATTAAACAAACTATATGCCTTAGATTGCTCATCATAGCCAACAAAAATGCATTTCTCACTCTTATCATCTAACTTACTTCTAGTTTCTTTAGGAACATGTGCATATGCAATACAACCAAATACTTTGAGATGAGAAACACTATGAATCTTACGACTCCATGCTTGCTGTGGAACCATGTCCCTCACAATCTTTGGACTCCTATTCAAAATATAAATAGCACAAGAACTACCTTAGCCCAATACTCATTAGGAAGATTCTTACCTTTCAACATGCTCCTTGCCATCTCTATTATTGTCCTATTTTTTCTCTTTGCAACACCATTTTTCTATGGTGTGTAACTAGTAGTAAATTGCTTTTTGATTCATGATTTCTACGATAATCTAAAAACTCATTTGACTTGTACTCTCCTCCTCTATTAGATCTCAATACCTTGATAGATAAACCACTTTGCTTCTCAACAAAAGTCCTAAATTCTTTAAATTTGCCAAAAGTTTCAGATTTGTATTTAAGAAAGTAAACCCATGTCTTTCTAGTAAAGTCATCAATAAATGTTAAGAAATAAATGCTCCCCCCTAATGATGACATTTTCATTGGACCACATATATCCGAATGCACAATTTCTAAAGGTACCCTTGCTCTATATGACATCCCTTTTGGAAAACTCTCTCTATGATGTTTGGCCAAAATACAACTTTCACATGGACTTAATGATGCTTCAATTGGGGGTAAGTCTCTTACCATTTCCTTTCTTTGCAATAAAGATAATCCTTTGAGATTTAGATGACCATACCTCAATTGCCATATCCATGTTTGATCTTGACTTGCTACCTTGAAACTTGCTGCAACTTCATCAGTCATATTACTCTTCATCTGAACTAGAAACATTCTATTATTTGTCATTTATACCCTTGCAATCACCATGTTACTAGGAGGCATATCAAATATAGTGCACAAATTTTTCTCAAAAATAACTTTATAACCTTTTTGACTAAGCTGCCCCACACTTATAAGATTATGTTTCAAACTAGGTACAAAGTATACATTAGAAATAGATTTCTTACCATTCTTTGTTATAACATTGATTGTGCCTTTTCCACTCACTTCCACTGTCTCATTATTTCCCAACTTCACTTCAGATTTTATTGATCTATCTAGACTTTCAAAAAAATCTTCATTTCCTATCATATGATTGCTACAACCACTATCTAAAAACCAAAAATCATTTGTGCTCTCTTGAGCTACATTGCAAGTAATGAACAACGTCTTAGAACTACTCTCAAAAAAATTTGCATTTTGTTTACTCATATCAACTTTTTTCTTTTTACACTCATTTGAAAAAGGTCCAAACTTCTTGCAGTAATAACATTGAATATTTGATTTATCATACCTTTGTGATGTCTGGTTGTTATAGCTTGCCCTTGAATAGGAGTATTGATTTCTTCTTCCTCTTGAATCTGGACTCCTTTCTTCTTTTTGAAAATTATTTCTGCCTCTTCGTCTTCCTCTAAATCCAACATTTCCTCTTCGTTTTCCTGTGCCAAATGTCATTTGTGTTTTGAATGCATTCTCCAGTGAATTACCATTATGCTTGTTCCACTTGTCTTCATGATTATACAAGGATCCAAATAGCTCATCTATAGACAATGTTGTTAAATCCTTAGATTCTTCAATTGCAACCACAACATTATCAAATTTAGGAGGCAAACTTCTTAATATCTTTTCTACAACTTTTTGGTCAGAAAGCTCATCATCATTAATCCTTACTTGATTAACCACATTCATAACATGATTTGAAAATTTCTCTACAGAGTCAGAATCCTTCATTTGTAAATTCTCAAATTCTCTTCTAAGTGCTTGCAACTTAACAATCTTTACCTTACTTGTACCTTGATATGTAGTCTCAAGAATGTCCCAAGCTTGCTTGGCTGTAACAACTAGCTTAATTTTTCCAAGAATTGAGTCATCCAGAGCTTGTCCAATAATCTGCAAAGCTTTTTAACTCGTTTGCCTATTCTCATCAAGGTTTTTCTTTTGGTTAGCATTTAAAGTAGACTCATCTACAGGTTCATCATAACCAGTTAAGATTACATCTAATAACTCATAGGAATCAAATATAAGCTTCATTCTAAAAGCCCAATCATCATAATTCTTTCCAGAAAACATTGGAATTGAAGCTTGAAAACTCCCTGAAGCCATGCCTGATAGAAATTTATAAACAAAATTCATAGATATAACAAACCTTAAATAGGGCAATAAAAAAAAACTTACAAATCTCAGAATAATTTTATATCCCCTTTCTCTGCTGCAATCCTTCTTATACACAACCCTTCAAACTCCTCTTCTGAACTTGGCTCTGACACCACTTTGATGGGTGGGCAGAGGCACACTAAAATAAAATATGAAACGCAATGAATGTGTTACGACACAATATTTGATTACCTTTTTATTGATTGTTCAAAATGGATACACATCATTCCCTTTTATAGGCAAGTTTACAATCTATAGAAATTTCTAACATTTTTCAACAAGACAACTATCTACAAAATTTTGGAAACTACTACAACCGACATAGCCTAAACCTAAACTTCTAGAAACATTTATTGACAGATTAGAATAGAAATTAATATTTCTAACACATAAATAGTACTTCATCAATGCTGATCCCCTTTTTCCTTATTGAAGATATGCTATTCCCTGATGCATGTGGTTCATTAGATGTCATGCATCCTATAGCTAATTAGTAGTTATATGAATGACACTTCTGTTATTAAATATGAACTATCCTATCATGTGTTATTGATATAAGAGATATGTGAGATCACATCTCAATTATAACAAGTTTGCAACTATTTAATCTATCTTTGACTATGATGCATTGCTCAGTCCCTATGCTCTTCAACTCTGTTTGTTATCTTTGGTTATGAATACCTATAAGAACACCACCCCTTTTAATTTATTATATGAGACTGAATTTACATGGAAAAACATTGACTCAACTTACCAATGCTTTTGGTGGGTAACTTATGATCTGCTTCTATACACATCAAACGAACTCCATTGTAGTCCTTTCTAAATAGTGGATTATCTACAATAATACATGGAATTGCATGAAGTCTAAAAAATCTTCATTTAGAGCTACTTTAATCTTGAGGGGATTCACCAGTATGAAGGTAATGTATGATTTTTCCAATCTAGGTTGTAGAATTTGCTAGTAATGCATTGTTAATTCAAAACAATACAGTTCAGAATGCATGCCAAAACAATGGAATTTTTTTTTTGAAAATTCATATCTTTTGAAGATGATTTCATACAAAGAGAAAATGTCCCATAGTGGCATATACTTGCCACTATAGTTTATAGTTGATTGTTTGTATAATATTAAATTTTGAGATATATTTTTATTAGAGATATTATTATAAAATTTGTTTATTTGTATAAAATTATTATAAAATTAAAATTAAATTCTAGATGTAGATTTAAACAAAAGTTGAAAAAAGAGTAGATGGATGTAAATTTTAATATAGCATGTTAAAAAAATAGTTTCAAATGTAACATTTTATATGCTTATTGACTAAGTTGTAAGAAACTTATTATCTAGTTATTAATACTATATTTATTTTAAATAAATAGAATTTGAAGTACTTAGTAAAGTGAATAAATATTCTATTATTTGAATGATCAATACAATTTAGAATTTGAATAAGTATGTACTTAATAAAAAATATTTTATAAAATTTAGAATTTGAATAAGTATGTACTTAATAAAAAATATTTTTGGCCTAAAATCAATAATTCAATCAGAATGCATTAAGATCTGAGCAAAAATAGTGCAATATGGAGTAATATTTTTACATTCTAAAAATGAAATCAATAATAGAAACACTCATTTATATATATAAGTTACAATGTTTACATAAATTACATATATGCATATCTACTTTCTTGCAATAATATTTATATATGTATTTTTAGGTAAATTTTTCAAGTCAATTAACTAACAAGTTTAATTTTATTCATAAATGTATTGTTTAACTAAGATTATGATTAATACTTTATTATTAACATTTACCAAAAAAATTGATGAAAAAAATGAAAAATGGAAGAGCCTCCAAAAAAAGGGCTCCTATAAGTCAAAACTACTTGAGCCAATCATGTAATTTTAATATTATATAAAACTCATAAAAAATTAACAAAACCTTAGAAATATTTTAGTTTAAAAAATGTGGAAATTAATTTGCAAGAGTGAATGTAATAGTACATAGTCTACGACAAGTACAATAAAAACACAATAATAAATATAATTCCAAACAATTGGTACATATAATACAAGATATAAGATATATTATTCATTGATTTAGAAGATTTTACAATTTATATCAAGGAAATGCTTATAAATAATTATATTCTATTGATTTATCATATCGTATTGATTAATCATTTACAACTACCTTATAAAAAAAATAACTTCCCTATTTTATCTATTCGCTATTAAGTGTTCTTAATTTTAAAGTATACTAACTTCCTAATTAAAGGTGTATAATTTCATGTGTTACTCTCTTATTACAACAATTTAAACAACTATGAAATATTGCAAGAGTTAAATGCAACTCTTTTAGAGACTTTGATGAAGTATCTTCACCAATTCTTCTTAGTCACCTAGAAAACATTAGTCCAACTCTATCAAAAAATCTCACAATCTATATAACTTTGAAACCTCTACACAACATGAGAGAATATAAAGTTTCTCCAACCTATTGCAAAAGAGATTAAAAAATTCTTTGAAATTCCACATCCCAGTTGAGTGCATCAAATATCTCTTATAGTGCTAAAAATGAGAGAAACCTCTCATTCAAGTGTTTTAGATCCCTCCTCTAGTATCAAGGAAACAACCCCTCTTTTCACCCAAACCTCAAAAAATAAAGACACATAAGGTGCATCCATAAGAAATCTTAGCCACTCTTTCTCCTTGAAGGGACATAAATAATGCAAAGTTTCTTTTTTCTTTAGGGACACAAACAGAAAAGGATGCTTTGTATGTAGGAATTATCCATAAGCGATAAGAAACCTTGGGATGAAAAATGTCTTCCTACCTCCATTTCCTCTAATCTTCGACATGATTTTCTCTTATAATTTTTATTATCAAATATATTGCAAATTTCCTTAATAGAACATGCATAATTTGGCATGATATCATTTTTTAATTTAAGATGCTGAAATGCACCTTTTGTTGAAATTGTGATTAATATTACAAAACAAATTTCCATCCTTATCCAACTTCAAATTTATCACAACAATCTTATATCTCCAATAAAGAAAGAAATGCCAACTTGATCCTATACAGTCTGTAAGAACAAATAGTATGAAACTTGAAATTAGGATCTATCAAACTATTAAAGCTCTCCAAACAAACTATTATATACTATGATCTTCAATATAAAATTTCCTTTTCTAATAATGAAAGTATAAATCTCTCATCACCTTTCATGTTTTATTTACTTTTTCAGGATTGGAAAGATAAATAAAATTGCACCTTGTATTTTGGTAACTCAATTCTTCATTTGCATAAATATCCTTATGAAAATCTTCCTTATATCCTTCACATATTTGAATGGTTTTAAAAAATGAACATGCAAATGGCGGGAGTTATTCAAATCTTAAAACAACAAAATTCCAATATATCCCTCTTACTAACATTCTGGCATCCACACAATACCAATAAAAGGAATTGCAGTGGCCTTTTATATAGTCAACAAACATCTACTTAGATGTATCTATTCCCTTTAATAAATCCATTCTAAAATTACACTTCAAATAACTCATAAAATACTATTAATTTCATCAAACTATTTCTCAGTTTTATTTTAATCCTTTTGCTCTTTCCAAAACATTTTGAATTAAAATTGATCAAGAAACAAAAAATGTATTAGGGATGCAATCCATAACTTAAAGAATTCCTTAATAAGTCTTTATTATTTATAGTCACAAGATATATAATTGGTCTAGTAGCATATTAAAAAATGGAAGAGAACACGACTAAATAGAAGATAAAAATATTTCTATTGATAAATAAATATAGAAAAAATATTATTGACTTCTTCCTACGATCAATCATTCAAATTGCATTATATAAATAACTTGACTATTTTATTTTGATGAGTAAAAGGCTAAAGCCAAATATTTTTATTAATTAAACCCTATTTACAACCCAAATCACTAAGGGAACTAGTAGGAAAGAGGTGCGTGGAGAAACCCTCCAATCTTGCCCCAAAAATGAAGAACTTCAAATTTTTATTTTCTTACATTCATCCCATTATATGCATGGAGTATTGATGAGGATTTAGATGTCCTCATAAACATACTTATACCATTAATATTACAAGATTATTACATTGAATCATATTTGGTGTGACTTCAAATTCCCTTTTGCATACATAAGGGTTAAATCAAGCATTACGTCACTTTGTGAAACATACATAAGGGTGGATTGTATTGTTTTGACTTAGCAACACATTACTAGAAAATATGAAGTTCTTCATTTTTGGGTTGTAAATAGGGTTTAATTAATAAAAATATTTGACTTTAGCCTTTTACTCATCAAAATAAAGTAGTCAGAGATAGATTAAATAGTTTCAAACTTTTTATAATTGAGATATAATCTCACATACGTCTTATATCAACAACACATGATAGGATAATTCATATTTAATAACAAAAGTGTCATTCATATAACTACTAATTAGCTATAAAATGCATGACATCTAATTAACCAGATGCATCAAGAAGTAGCATATCTTCAATAAGGAAAAAGGGGATCAACATTGATGAAGTACTTTTTATGCACAAACCTATCAAGGGTATTCACCAAAAAAATCTTTAGATTTTTGAGAAAGAGCCAAAGGAGAAGTAAAATACAGATCTATACAAGTCTCATTAGAAATATGTCATAGCATCAGGACTAATAAAATATAGATAGAGCCTACACAGTATACTAGCATAGGAAACATCAAGAGGAAAACCACAAAGAGTATTTTTCATGGTCATAGAAGTACCATGAATTTAATTGATCTCATAAAATAGAAATATAGTGAGATGACAATGCTCTAAATACACAATGAATGAATGAACCAAGACCAAGTTCTTACTACTTTACAATTATTTCATAGAAATTCAAATATTTGAAACCGTCACGTAAAGTTTCAAGGAGTGTCACTACTTTTGCTGTATATGTACATAAATAGAGCTTTAAAATAAAGGAAAGAATGAATGAAGTCTTACACTTATAACCTTTTTAAATGGGAATTGCAGATACTCTTATTCAAGATAAGATAAGATAAGATAAGATAATTTATTAATGTCCAAAAAGAGACCACAAATGGATCTACAGGATAGATAATACAAACAGGGGCTAGAAGGTAGTAGAACCACTAATAGTGTCCGAAAAAAAGAAAACAAAGTGGAGACAAGTAGAGCAAGAAGATATGAATTTTCAAAATATTTTACGTGAATGGAAATCATAATTTTTCCATTTTTTTGGCATGCATTCTGAACTGTATTGTTTTGAATTAGCAACACATTACTAGCAAATTTTAAGTTCTTCATTTTTGGGGCAAGATTGGAGGTTTTCTCCACCCACCTCTTTCCTACTAGTTCCCTTAGTGATTTGGTTTGTAAATAGGGTTTAATTTTTTCAAATTTTTATTTTCTTATATTCATCCCATTATATGCATGGAGTATTGATGAGGATTTAAATGTCCTCATAAACATACTTATACCATTAGTATTACAAGATTATTCCATTGAATCATATTTGGTGTGACTTCAAATTCCCCTTTGCATACATAAGGGTTAAATCACGCATTACATCACTTTGTTAAACATACAATACCTCATAATAAAATATCATGGAGAGTTTCTAACTACCCATAGTAGACCATTAATCCTTTCATATCTCTTGTAGATTCTCTCAATTCTATTCTTGTGACATCCTTCTTTCTTGATTCCTCCATCTTCTTTGAAGTATTTTCTAATTCTTGAATTGTTCCATCATGCTTCCAAGGAAATACTACATGAGACATTATCACTTATACTAAACTTGAACATTTTTATTGTTCTAGTAACTATCGAACAAACCATATCTAGTACAATTTTCTATGCCAAGCATTAGTTAGTGAATTAGACCCATATGATCAATTAGGATCTAACTCTACATATCTTCATTATCAAACATAATTATACCAAGATATGAGTAACTTTGTCTACTAATATATTATAATAATTCTCAAAAGTGATTTTCCCAAGCAACATAACTCCAACTTGAAGGGCATTTATATAAGTAAACATATGCATTAAAATCTTAACCTATGTCATGCTAAAGCATAATTGAATCTTGCTAATCAACTTAGTGCATTCCTTTTATTAGTGAGATTTAATAAGATGTGAATATTCCAAGGAGACTCACTTATCAACATTATTCACATAATGTCAAATTTGGATAAGATTATATGCATGTGTATATTTTTATATTCAATTAATGAAACTAAATATAATGCTAATGCATATGAAGATCTTTGAACCTTAATACTTAGTCTATTTGACTAGTACCTCATTTAATCCTAAAATTACTAAAACACAAGTTATCTAAAATGAAAGGCATAAATTAATAATGGATCCTTCTCTTTGTGAGTCAAATTTAGCTATCCATTAAGGTTCAATCCATTTATTGAAATGATTTCCATCATATTGTATGCTTGATATAAACCCAATGTAGTTGATGCAATGCAAATCCAAATGTACCCCAAAATGAGGTGATCTAGAAACTAGAACACAAACACACAATAGAAAATGAACAAGAGGAACAAGATTCAGATCTAGAGAGAGAATATTTTATATATTTTAATCAATAAGTTTACATCCAACATGCCTAATTGTACGGCCTTCCGGGTTACAACCATTACAAAGAAGAATACATCTTTCAAAGAAGAACAAGTCTCCAGACTCAAATGCAAACTTCTACCTCCAAGCTAATCCACACTAAGACTCCTCAACTAAAATGACTTCTTCATGACTCCCTACATCTCCATGCTTGAGCAATAATCCCTCATCGAATAATAATGGCTAAGACTTTACCCAAGATCCCTTTAAATACTTGCACAACTCCAAGTCGACCTATTACAAATTACCAATTAAATAAACCCTTACATTAAATGCATAACCAAGCCACAAGTTGGCTCTCAACAAATATTAAATACCAATCACAAAATTAAATGCATGCAAGGTTAGCCCAAACTAGAACCATAAACATAAAACTTGGCAAAAGAAGGAACAAAAATGTTGATGCTTGGCATCAATAGGTTCACTTGACACATGAAGGAACACTCGACAAATATTGGATAGGTTGGCCAAAACTAGAACTTAACAAACATGACAACTAACCAACTCGACACTTGAAGGATCACTTTGTCGATACTGGTAGAATAAATGGGATAACACACTAACCAGTATGTTAACACGATGTTGAAAAATTTCAACTCGACAATGACTAAATAATTATTGGCATTCAACAATGTCTGTAACTTGACAAAAACCAATAGAATCAACGTGATAACACAATGAACAAGATGTTCTTTCATTAGAATACCGAGGTAAATAAAAAAGACCTCAGATGCTCCTGCATTAGACTCCCTAGGTAAATAGAAAAATGTGTCCAACATTTTTTCTTCCGAAAGAAAATTTTGGAGACAACTTCATCTTCACCAAAGGCTTCCAATCCATCAAAGAAAAGAGATCAAATTTTAAAATCAACCATCTATGCTTCATCCATCCAAAAATCAAAATCTCATCCAATCAATAAAAATACATACTCAACTGGAAATCACAATGCTCCATTTGCAACTTATCATCATAATCATCCATAACATCATCCTCATACATGAAAACTAGATCAACAACTATATCCACATCGAAAACCCAATCAACAACAATGTATGAACTCAGATCCATAATAGTCGCAGCATATAAATCCATAATGACAACAATATATATATATATATATATATATATATATATATATATATATATATATATATATATATATATATATATATATATATATATATATATATATATATATATATATATATATATATATATATATATATATATATTCAATTCTCTAGCAACATACAAATTGATAAGTAGGATATAATTTCCACAATAAGTCAAATTGTGATATTGCTACTAGGATTTAACTGTGTGATTTTTGAGTCAAACTCATTGACCCATGTTTCATGAGTAGTGATTCAACATGAATCCATCTCTCATGAGAATAAATGGAACACTAGGCACTCATTAGATCTAGGTGATGCTCACAAGGGTGAAGCACTGGGACCTCCTAAGAAGTCTCAGTGCTTCACCCATGTGAGCATCACCTAGATCCAATGAGTGCCAAGTGTTCCATTTATTCTCATGAGAGATGGATTCACGTTGAATCACTACTCATGAAACATGGGTCAATGAGTTTGACTCAAAAATCACATAATTAAATCCTGATAACAATATCACAACATACATATCAACAACATCATCAAAATCCACATTAGTATTAACATCCATATTTTTCAGCATCTCAACAACAACATATTAGTTCATATCCATATCAACAAAAACAAAATCATGTAAATCTACATCAATAACATCTCTAAAACTCTCAACCACATTACCAAAAAGTAAATCCATCTTCTTACCAAAAGCAACATCCATAACAAAATGAACATATCAGAAACACCAACAACATATAAGTCCTCAATCACATCCATTTCAACATCATCCTGAATAATATAAACTTCTAATTCCTTACCAAAATAAGTGAAATTATCCTCTTTAGCAATCTCATTGTGCACAACAAGATGCCCTGCAATTTCTATGTCAGAGATCTATCCATCTACTCATGAAAACCAAAAGACACTTCATCAATTTCAGCAAAATCACCATGCACTTCCATGACCTATCTTCTTCTCTTCATAATCTCTTTAACTGGCCAACAAACCTTCTTTCTAATGCTCAGATGCCAACATAAATCAAACTCTTTCAGATCATCATTCCTTTCATGTAAAGCATCCCAAAAAGAGTCATTCTCATTGCTCTCAACATCATCAAGATGTCTTCCATGATCTTGTGCTAACTCAATAGCTTCTACTCTAACTACAAGTTTTCTCAACATGTCAAATAATTTTAGATTCACATCACTCCTTCCACGAACCAACTTTACACATACAGACAATGAAAGAATGGCAAGTCCTCTACAAGTGCAGGCTAAATCCACATATATGCCACCCTATACCAAATTCACCAACAAGCTAGGACTTCCAAAATTAAAATCTTCTCAAATAAAATTCACCCAACCAAGGTCCTGGTAAAAACTTCCTCACACTTTGGTGATCTACTTGCACAATAAAAAACAACTGAGTTCTAATGCAATGCGGATCTGAATGTACCCCAAAATGAGGTGATCCAAAAACTAGCACACAAACACATAATAGAAAATGAAAAAGAGGAACACGATTTAGATCTAGAGAGACAATATTTCATATATTTGAATCAAGAAGTTTACACCCAACATGCTCAACTGTATGACCTTTCAGGTTATGACCATTACAAAGAAGACTACATATTTCAAAGCAGAACATATCTCCAGACTCAAATGTGAACTTCTATCTCCAAGATGCTCCACGCTAAGACTCCTCAACTAAAATGGCTTCTTCATGAATCCCTACATCTCCATGCTTGAACAATAATCCCTCATCAAATAATAATGCTTAAGACTCTACCCAAGATCCCTTTAAATACTTGCATGACTACAAGTCAACCTATTAAAAATTACCAACTGAATATAAAACCTTTACATTAAATGCATAACCAAGCCACAAGTTGGCTCTCAACAAATATTAAATACCCATCATGAAATTAAACATGTGCAAGGTCGACCCAAACTAGAACCAGACACAGAAAACTCAACAAAAGAAGGAACAAAAATGCCGATGCTTGGTATCAATAGGTTCACTTGGCACATGAAGGAACACTCAACAAATATTCGATAGGTCAGCCAACACTGCAACTCAAAAACACTACAACTAACCAAATCGACACTTGAAGGATCACTTGGTCGATATTGGCAGAATAAATGGGATACCACACTAACTAGTATGTTAACACGACGTCGAAAAAGTTCAACTTGACAATGACTAAATAATTACTAGCATTGGGCAATGTCTGAAACTCGATAACAACCAACATAATTAGTGGGATAACACGATGGCCAAGATGCTCTTGCATCAGTAGCTTAGAAATAAATAGAAGCATCAAATATGGTAATATTTATGTATGTTCAAAAAAATAGACTAAGTATTTAAGAAAATTGTATGTAAAGCCTTGGTCTAGTATATGACTTAAAGGATCTAGAAATGCACTACCAATGAGAAAAATGAAGGACAACAATAAAGACAAAATAAAGATGAAAAATCAAAGAAGAAGACTACTTGCATAAGAGAAAAGATCCACAAGAAGAGAAAATCAAAAGAGGAGAAAACAAGGAATAAAGCCAAGGTTCATGGGCCAGAATAGTGAAAAATATCACACACACACACACACACACACACACACACACACACACACACACACACACACACACACACACACACACACACACACACAGAGGCACATAGACACACACAAAGACACACGCACACACACACACACACACACACACACACACACACACACACACACACACACACACACACACACACACACACACACACACACACATGTGTATGTGACTAGGAAATTTATGTTTGTTCAATTTCTTGTAAATGTTTATCAAATATAATTTTCAATCAAAGAACTTGAACAATCTCGTCACTACTTTATCAATTTCTTCTATTCTCCCTATGTCATATGCCATATAATCCTCAGTATAGGGGATTTCAAGTCTTTCATTAACACTAAAAAATACTTCCTCTAATCCAGCTAGTATTTCTCTGATAAATATAATCTTGTACAGAGTGATGATGTCTTGTTTGTAATTCCTTTCCATTAGCATTATCTATAAAATGGTTCCAACTATATCCCTATTTAATTTTAAGATCAATTCATAGTTAAAATACTTCTCACCCATTTCCACTTCAACTACAAATCTAGATAGGTCATCCAAATGGTATAAAATACAATTCGACATCTTAGGCTTGATACCTCAGATGACCATTTGTCTATTTCCAAACACATGGAACACAAATGTTGGTTTCCATTTTTAGCAGTGAACATATGCTAGAGAGTGAAAATGACCCCAAAAAATATAAATCTAGCCTATATGTCACTTTCATCAAATGCCACCAAAGCCATGATAACTCTCGTAATCATGACCAAGGATCCTTGTACAAAGAAGATCACTTCTAGTAACAACTAGAATATATCCTAAACAAAGGGAAACTGAAAGCTGAAATATCTAGGAGATAAATAAAAACAATGAAAGAATATGAGGTTAAATCTTAGAATAAATCTAATGTAAAGTTTAGGGGGAAACAAAGAAACATCAAGGCTGCCAAAAAAATAGGGTAAATGAATACAAAAAGAAGACAAACTAAATTAAAACACTAAATGTGAATACCCTTATGAAAAAATTAAGCATATGATCAAACAAAAATAGAAACTTTTAAGAAGTAAATGGATAAGTAAAAAACAAAGAAAGTATTAGGCAATGTTAAAAGAATAAAAAAAGGAAAAAAAAGGAAAAAGAAGAATTCCGATGAGAGAAAAGAAATTAATGTTAGAAAAAATAGTCAAGACTAATCAAAATTAACAAGGAGGATCAAGAACATGGAGTAAGAGGGAGGTCCCATTATTATAATATTGATTTAACTTAGCCTCCCCTTACACTATTTTTACTAATTGAATTCATGCTCTATTTCATATTTTAATCATTAAATCCATTTTATCATAATTCTAATAATTTAGGGTCTACTTAGTATCTCAATCTTCTTACCATCTTCCCCCAAATCCATCAATTCATCAACAAGTAGTTTATCTCTTAGAATATGTCATTTATGATGAATTCTTTGAGATTTTCTAACAATCCTAGAGCCCTCACATGTTTGGCATTAAATTTAAAATTGGGAGTCTTACTAGTTGTTAAAGCATTTATTATAATTTGGGATTCCCCTTCAATTTCTAATTTTTTAGTTGTAGCATTTGACATAAGATTAAACCTTATACTAGGGCATTGCTTTCTTCCATATTATTTGTCAACCATCTTAAGGGCATAGAAATTTCGGCACAAAATTCTCCATTCCAATCATGAATTTTGAAACCTGTGCTACCCACCCCAGAATTACCCCTTCAGGCCGAAAAAACTTCCCTATTTTATTGATTCATTATATAAACAATTATTTATTAATTTAAACTACATTAACCTACTAACCAAAGATATAATAGTTTTCAACATAATCCAAAGACCCTTCTTCAGTTTATAGTCTAAACTTAGATACTATTCTTGCTTTCTACCTAGACTAATACCTTTTACAACTTAAAAGCATCAACGTTGTATCTTTGTATCCTATGGTCCACTAAGTCCCACTTATAAATTTTAAAATAGACTCTACATATTTAAATGCCCATGATTCAAAATTGAGGCATAATTATATAAATTGTATACAAGAATAAGGAAAATACATGATGGATGATATCTAATCAAGCAACACATAGAAAGTATAGTTAACATGTCATTATATTTAGTAATGTTAGTATATTTACCTTATTTATATGGTTTATCACCTAAATAAGAAAATTATTTTGTTTCATGTTTCTTCTTTAAGAGATGTATTGTGAATAAATACATCACTAATGTTAGCACGCGCGCATGCACGCGCCCACACACACACACACACACACACACACACACACACACACACAGAGAGAGAGAGAGAGAGAGAAAGTTATTTTGTTTCATGTTTCTTCTTTAAGAGATGTATTGTGAATAAGTACATCTCTAATGTTAGAAGAGATATATTCATTACAAGGATAAACACCATAAATAGATGGTCCAAAAGTAATAAATGTAGAATTATTTATAATATAATATTCCTTATTTATATACATATGTATGCACATACATTACATACATATGTATGCACATACACACACACATTACCATATTCACCATATAATGATGATAAGAATCGACTAATGATATGGAATCTATCACTTATTCTAGATACCATGTCATATGGTTCCATATATAAAGTTTCATAGAGAAAAAACATGAATGATGTCACTTGTAGTACCTACAACAGGTCACAAAATATGTATTGATCGTCATGGTCATAGTGATATAGTAGCTAATTTGGTTAGGAAATATAATTCATCCATGATGGGATAATGAACATGATAGATGGAAAATGATGAATAATATTATCTTACAAACCATAAAGTTAAATGCAAATCATGAACCCAATGCAAAGGTAATTAGGGTATGATACAAAAATAAACTCCACAAAAAGGATAAATTAATGAATAAAAATGCAAAAGGAAGTTTAAATCTAAATATAGGAAAATAAACTAATAATATGTAGATCTCAAAATTGTAGTGAGACAAGAAATCCTAGAAATGATATTATGTCATTCAAAGAATAGTCAAACTTATGAAAATACAAAGGAAACAAACTTTTCTTAGCTATAATTTTAGATAAACAATAAGATACATTAAAATAAGTATAGAATGACCAAAACTAAAGTGTATATCTAACAATGCTTAATGTATTTAAAAAATCAATGTTAAGATACAAAATCAAATATGCTAAATAGGTGTACCCACCTCTACGACCAAACAATGATTATCATCTCTAAATCTTCTTGATTCTAACTAATGTTTCTTATAATATGAAACTTCTTCATCTTTGCCAACTTTTCAAATTATATACTAAAAGAATTATTTTGGGGAATCAAATACATAAATACCTTATTTATTGGTGTAGATCTAGTTTTTTAAATACTCTTGACCTTAGTGAATGTGTTCCTTTATTCTATTGCTTTCTGAATTAATCTTTATTTGTTCTACTATTTTCTAATGTACAAGGCTAGCAATATTTAGAAACACCTTTAAATATAATGATTAATATATCAAGAAAAAATGTTTTAAATATCGCACTTGCAAAAAATAGGTAAATGTTTATGTACAATACTCTTAAATCCTACATTGGCTTCTATGATAATCATGAAGATCTAGATTCCTTTTATTGCACCAATTGAATATTTTTGTATGTGACTAATACCTTAAAAATAAAAAGATATGATATTAATGTAATTGATTGCCTTCAAATATTATATCATTATTATAAAATAGGAAAAAATTCAAGATGGATAAACAGTGGTATAAATGTAATCATTTTGATTTATATCAAGTGATGAAACAACCTAATTTTAAACAATGGTATAGATGTATAAATTAAAACTATATATGTATAATCATTTTGATTTATATCAAGTGATGCAATTACCTAATTTTAAAATTTACCACCTTTTATCAAAATAAATTCACTTCAAATTTAGAACAAATAATTGATTTTTCAATTATTGAAAAGAATAATTATAATTTTTTTTAAAGTTTTAATAATTATCCATCATTTAAATGTTAATGTAAAATTAAATAAATTTATGAATAGAGCATCTTCTTTCTACCCATAATCTCAAATGTTGACCATAAATCATGTCATAATGTACTATTCCATATAGGTAGAATGATTTGACTATTATTTCTTTCAAGATCACAATACACTATACTATTCAAAATAATACATTAGAATATTATTAACTTTTTATTTGGCCAAACAAATCTTTGGACCTAGGATATAGATGTAGATGAACTTCCCTTGTTTCCCGACTCAATCTTATTTACATTGCTATCAACTTTAATAAAAGGTGAGATATCTATTGGTAGCTGAAAAGTTTTTTGTGTAACAAGAAATGTATTTTTGATTGCATGTAATCTATCAACTACACTAGTCATATTAGGCCGCTCTTGAGGTGAGTTCCTTGTGCAAAACAACCCAATTTCTATAATTTGAGTAAGGCATTCCATTACCATTGATGTACTTGATTCATGAGCATCTATAAGCAAGGAATAATCCACCATATATAATATTCTAATTGGAAAATGCACTTTTTTCCATTCTTGCAAATTGATTCCTTTGCTGAAGATATCATTTGTTGGTCTCTTCCTTAGCAACAATTCTAATATTAAAATTCCATAACTATAAACATCTCCTTTTGTAGAAGGATTTCCACATATTCCATACTCTATATCAAAAATAAAATAAAATTAGTGACTCTTAAATCATTGAAATAATCCAATGGTTTATAAGATAAATAAAGAAAAATAGTGAAATGCATAATGTGGCAATAATAAGAAATTTGTACTTGGTGCAATGTAGCCAATAAATCCTTCAAGTACATTTGTAGAAGTTGAGGAATCCATAGACTTATTGAGAATAAGTTTTGAAAGGTCAAAATCTGCTATATATGAAGTCATATCATCTCCTAATAGGACATTGCTAGGCTTCAAGTCAAAACAAATCAATTGAACAAAGCAATGATGGTGAAGGTATGCCATTCCTTCTGCTATCTCTATTGCTATTTGTATCCTCTCTCTTAAATTTAACTTGCATCTACCTCCATCACAAGGATACAACCACCTCTCCAAACTTCCATTTGACATGAATGGAAGAATTAAGGCTTTAAAATCCATGTTGGAACATACTAAAATTATTTTAATTACATTGCGGTGCTGAATTCTCTTTAAAGCATTGCATTCTTTGTTGAAAATTTGGTGACCATGATCATCTTGTAACTTGAGAACTTTAACCACAATACTTGTACCATTAGTTAGGATCCCTTTATAAACAAACCCAAAGTACCAACTCCTATAAGATTTTTATCACTAAACCCACTAGTTGCATCTACAAGTTCTTCATATGAAAATTTTGGAGGCCATGCTTTCATAGTAGGGATATTGGAATGCTTGTATCTATAGGAAAATGCTACCAATAGAAGAGACATGATCAAAATTGCAATTCCAACTACAATAGAAATAATCACTTTTTTGGAGACTAGGGGGTGCTTATGTTTGGAATGAGAGTATGGCGGTAAGCTTAGATGCCCTAATCCACCACATAGGCCATGATTTTCCATAACTTTAGACACTTCGAGTGTTGCAAAAGCTCCCCCATTTAGAACCTCTCCAATTAACCTATTTGAAGAGAGGTTGAGATGCTAAAGCATTTTCATCTTTTTCAAAGCCACCGGTATGGTACCTGACAAGTTATTACAAGAAATATCCAGGTACTTTAGATTATCCAAATCTGCCAATGATGCAGGGATTAGTCCCTCAAAAGCATTACTTGCAAGATTTAGATATTCTAGTGCCCTGCAACTTGATAGTGCATTGGGAATGGCACCAAAAAAATTGTTATGAGAAACATCTATACCTAAAACTGTAACCATTTTTCTCATTTGTAAAATAGAACCTTGCAATAATTTGCTAGAAACAAAGAAATAAAATAGGAGATTTTGAAGCCCTGCAACTTTAGGTGGTATATCTCCCATTAGCTTGTTGTGTGCAAAGTCCATTGTTTCCAAAGTCTAGCATCTCCCTAAACTAGTAGGTATTTCACTTGATAGCTAATTGTAATCATGATAAAGGTCCCTTAATTGTGGAAGGTCGCCCAAGCTATCAAGGATTTTTCCTGAAAGTATGTTGTCCCCCAATGACAACAATCCAAGCCTTTTTGATTTGCCAAAACTTTTTAGAATTCTTCCATGTAAGTTATTTCTAGCCATAGACAATCTTTCAGATTTGGAAGCTTACCAAATGTAGATGGAATGGTCCCATTGAATTGGTTTGCATGTAGGTACAATGTTGTCAAGCTTGTGAGGTTACCAATCTCATTCAGTACGTTCTCCCCAATTTGATTTGAATACAATCTTAAAAAATAAAGTGAATTTGAAAAATGACCAATTCAAGTGGGCAAAATGCCTATGAGATAATTAGATCCCAAATCAATTCTTTCTAAGCTAGAACAATTAGTCAATACTGTTAAAATAGACAAACCACTACTTCCACTCACAAAATTATTGTTCCACAAATTAAGCCATCTGAGCTACTGCATTTTCTCAAATAGCAATGGCATTGTGCCACTCAGTTGGTTCTTAGCCAAATCCATTATTTGCATCTTAGTCCAATTACCAGCTGAGCTAGGTATCTCTCCACTGAGTTCATTTCCCCACAAACTCAACTTTTGCAACTTTGAAAGCCTTCTAAACTCCCATGGAATTGGGCCATTTATGTGGTTCTGAAATAGTTCCAACATTTGAAGATGAGTGCAATTTGAAAGGGCTTTGGGGGTCAATCATGTTAAGTTGTTGCTCTCAAGACTAAGTGAGCTTAACTAACTAAGCATACCCAACTCAACAGGAATACCACCTTGAAGTCTATTATCACCCAAGTCAATGGCAATTAAAGTGGACATGTTTCCTACAAAAGGTGGGATAATACCTATCAATTTGTTTACTCCTAATGAAATCTTCAATAGATTTGAAAGAAGTCCAAGTTCAGAGGGAATGCTTCCACTCAAATTGTTATACCTCATTATAAGAAATTGTAATGAACAACCTCCTAGAGAGGATGGGATGTGACCTTCCAAGTTGTTTTGGGACAAGCGAAGCACTCTCAAGCGATATAGCCTTCCAAGCTGATATGGAATATGGCCCTCCGGCTATTATTTCTGAAATCAAGTAGTCTAAGGAAAGAAAGATTTCCCAATAATGGAGAGATGGGGTCAAGTAATCCCATACCTGTGAGATTCAGCGAAACCACACGCTGTCTATGAGAGGAGCAGATAACGCCAGTCCAATTGCAGAAGGTGTGATTGGGAGACCAGCCGGACAAGGAATTGAATGGATCCACAAAGAGAGAAGATTTGAAAGCGATGAGAGATTGTTGATCAAAATAATTAGAAGGCTTTGCCATATGAAAAGGCAACGCAGAGAGAAAAATTAGCAGAAGAAACAACATCTTCATCGTTATCTGCATTCTTAGATCACACACCTAAACACCCATGATGAAATGAAACAGTTGAAATTCTCCCTTTTAAATTGTTCAAAACAAGTATTCAAAGCGCATATTGCAGACTAGAATGGCCTTGGACGTGACGAGAAGGGCATTGCGATAATGAATGCGCAGATTTAGCGGACTGACTGCAGAAGAAGCTCCCATAAAAATATGATCTTGTTGTCTGTTGTTACTTGTATTTTCTTTGGCATGCGAGAAGACTCTTAGATGAACATGAGCTGCACATGATTATGTCCTTATAATGGTGGGCATGGAAAATATCTATGGCTTGAATATCACACATTAAGGTTTGATTCTTAGGCTATAAATGTTAAATAATCAAAGTTGGCTTATTTTTCCAAACTTAATTTCTTCCTTAATATGTGACGTTTAAGAGTGACCACAAAACAAGTATACTTAGTCGCATGGATAAGATTGATACCAAATCTAGTCGTTGATTAACTTGTTACTAAATTTTCTAATATGATTATCAAAATTTATGGGTGAGATGAGTTAGTCAAGAGGTCATAGCTTGTTTAGGTTCTCTTCCTTCTTTCTGAAGTTTGCACTAGTTTGTTTGTCCTATAAAATGCTTTGGCCTTGTGAACTTATTAGAATCTTTCATTCAATCAATTAGATCAACAAATTCAATAAATATCAAGATAACATTCTTATAGTAATTTATTTATTAGCACACTATCATTTGACATTGACAATCTTTTTACTTCTACCACACTTAATATTCATTAAGAGTCATTTCAATAGAATTATTACACTTTTAGTAATTTTATTTTTATGTATTGAAAGATTCTATTTATTTTTATGTTTTGAAAGATTCTATTAATGATATAATGTTACTCATGTATTTATATTAAAGCACTTCCAGTGGCATAAATACACTGTCAAACATCAATTTGCTCTTTCCATTTGCATTATCTTGAAATTTTCTAAAGACTTAAGAAACAATCAATTTGATGCACATGTAGTAATCAATATAATGCATGAGAGACCATAAATGCGAGGTTACATTTCAATTTTAAAAATATTTCCTATTTTTTTAACCCTTACATTTCCTATTTATGCTCACATATCTTTAATATAGTTCTACTAAGATCATTCTAATTATAACATTGGAAAATTTAAAGGCATCTAATGAAATTTCTTTGTTTTATGTTGGATGCATTCCACATATGAGTTGAACCTTGGATCAATTTCAATAGTCAACAATCAACAAGCGGAAGGCTGGTGGGTTGTGCAGATTTGATTGGCTTGCTCGAGATCTGCATGGAGGCAGGAAATTTTGGTTTTCAATGGGTAGTAGGTGTGGAGAAGAGGAACATTGGTTGTGAGATGATTTCAGTTATGCTTTCCTATGACTTCCTCTTTGCTTTGAGTGTTTGTTTGATCAAGCAACAATATTCAGATGGGTATTGTGTTCCCAACAATGGGGAATCTAGAGATGGTTGTAGGGTTGAGTTTGACTCAAATATTTTATTCTATTGGTCATTGGTGGTTTTTGGGTTGGTAGTCTTTGGGGGAAGATCTTATTCTAGTGTTGTGGTCTCCCCCTTTCAAGTTTGGGAGGATTGATATAAGGAAACCCCCTTTGATTCAACCTACCCCAAGCTAGATTTCGTTCTGAATCTTCAGATGAAAAGTGGTGGTATGGTTTGCAAGTTTAGGAGGCTCTACCCTCTATGCTTTGGTGCTCCTTTTGGTAAAAGTTTCAGGTACGGGGTTTATTCCCCCTATGGAGAGTAGTATCTTATTGTTTTCAACTTTGAAAGGTCCCTATACTTTCTTCATTTTATCTCCTTGATTGCGCTATTGAGATGAAGATCCTCCTTAGCCCATGTTAGCTCCTTTAGGAGGATTTAAAGGCTCAAGATTTCTTTATGATCCTATCTCTTCAGTTCTTAGTTCTTATAGAGGTGAAGGTATCATCTATTGAGAGGGTGCTTTTATTTGCTAGAGTGGCTGTTGGTGGAAGGTCTAACCTTATGGCTTTTTAGACTGGTGGGGAGATTATGAAGTGTTATTTATGAATTCCCCTCCTCTTCACCTTCCTTTTGAGGTTGATTTATATGAGGAGGACTTGGAATTCCCAAGTGCTTGTGGATTGGTTCTATGTGTGTTCTAATTTTGGAAAAGCTAGTGGGAAGCACGTTTTCTTTCCTTCCTCATGCACTACTGAGATTGATGTAGGCCCTCACACTATCTCTTTGGTTGATCTATAGCTCTCTTGCAATGCGTTTGATGGGTCTAGAAGGGCTTCTCCTACACCCATATTTTTGTGGGGTAAGGTCTCAATATGATTGGGTAGTTTGGTGGATTTCTATTCTAGTTTGTGTGCTCTGGAACAGTGGTTAAATAATGAGAAGATGCCCAAACTTTTAATGAAGAAGATTGATGGCTTGTTTGATAGACTTTTCCTTGGTATTGTGTGTTGACCTTATGGTCAAATCATTTGTTAGTTAGTGACTATACATTTAATCATATTGATTGTCTACATTTCTACCAAGGTTTATAGTTTCTACTGAGTTTTATAGTTGCTACCGAGCTTAAGAGGCAAAGTGCAGTGTAAGTCAAGCTTCACAGAGTCTACCGGTCTCATCAGTACAAACCATGCATGAAGTAGTGTTAATCAAAATCTGTATTGGTAATCAAGCTTATCAGTTTCTACCAAGCTGGTAGTGTTAATGAAGTAGAATGAAAGTAGCGTTGACCAAGCTACAGTGCTAACTAAGGCCTTCAATATCTATTGAGTTCTTCAGTGCTCGCTAAGTCACCCAATGCTAACCCAGTTTGTACCTACTCTAGAGTGATCAATGTGGACCAAGCACCAATGTCAAATGAATGCAAGAGCTTGTCGAATTGACATGTTGTTGAGTGTTAGAATATTACCCAAGTGGTCTTCAGAACCTAAGTTACAGTAGTAAGCCGACTTAGTGAAGATTTTTTGAATTAGGTGTTGTAGCCAATTCCAGAAGGTAATTTATTGGATTGGTATTTATGTAATACATCTGATCATATCCAAATGAGAATGTGTAATAAATAAGAAGAAGTATGAGTGAGAATTAGAAGAAGGCTACAAGTAGTATAAGGAAAAGTAGATTCTTATCTATGACAACAAGGTGATCATTGTATTTCAAAGGAATCTCATTCAACAAATCAAGTTGCATATTAGAGATCAGCCATTGATTCATCCTAATAGGTGCATTAGTCAAATCCTCTAACAAGGTGGACTTAGCAATCTTTTCCAAATCTTCTAATCGAGTGCATACTTCATTGTATGTTGTAAATCTTTTCACAAAGTGGATCTAATAGTCCTTATTTCTCCTAACTAGGAAGATTGCCAAAATTGATCAATTGTAAGCTTTAATAATTTTTTTATAATGTAGTAATAAAGCTTGTGGGTATCATCCCTACCCTAGTTTTACTTTCTATTTGGAAGGTTTTTGGGTTACCAAATATTGTGTCAAGTGTTATGAATGTTTTATTGCTTTCAGTCTTTCATGCATGCAATTAGATCATATTATATTGTGAAGGTTTAATTGGTGAATTAAAGTACAAGTTTTATTGGTTGTTGATTCACACCCCCCCACTCACATAGTCTATACTACTTTTCCAAGTGCAATATTGACAGTTGAGGTTAAGCCTCAACCGAGCACTAAAGATTTGAGGAAGGGAAAGGAAATTATTTCCTCTTCTATTCATAAAGAGAAGGGTAAAGAGGTAGAAGTATCTAATGAAGAGATTGATCTAGAAGAAGACATTGCCATACCAGATTGGGATCTCTCCAATCTAACTCCTAATCAAATGGACACCCTTGGAGAGTTATGGAAGAAAAGGGCTAGACAACAGAAGCTTAGAGAAGAAAAGAAGAAGAAAAATCAAGTGCTTGAAGACATTAAAGGCATATTTATTGATGTGCTAAGTATTGAGGTTGATGAGAAGAAACCTATTTTGGATCAAATTGTTGATAGTGTTCACAAGTTTAATGATGAATTGGGTGGACAAGAAAAAATTCTATAGAGGGAAAAAAGGAAAATTGAGAACAAATTTTTGGAGAATGTGGCACAAAAGATTGCCATTCATCAAGTGAAATTGTCCACCATTCTTGTTTTTAAAAAAATTCAGCAAATAATATTATTTCTTTATTTGTGAAGTTAAGTGACACATCCAACTTCACCAAGGAAATCAAGGATAAGCTATCATAGATAGATACTAATTTGAAGGAAAGTGCACACCAGTTGTCACTTGATCCTAGCACTAGTTTTGCACATTTTGTGAAGATCATATATTTGAAAAATTTGCAGTCAGAGTTGTTGAAGGAAGAACCCAAGATAAGGGTCACACTTGCAGACATATAGAGTATGATAATTAATGCGAAAACATTGTGCATGTCATAACATTGATCCATAACAACAACTTCTCAATTGTTGATCACATGATGGAACTATCAACCGAGGTACAAATATTTTTGTATGCTTCAAAAGTTTTGCAAGAAAATTGGGACAAATCCATGTCCATAATTTTGAAGGTACATAGTGATTTCCTTTCACATTTTGGCATTACCTTGTAATTATGCATTTTTGGCATTTGTGTCAAAAAAGGGGGAAAGTAGGTTATATCATACAAAATATATATATAAAAGGAGGAAATATATGTACAAATAGGAAGATGTATAAACATGTACACAAAAACTATTTCAAAGTTTACTAAGCAGCAGACAACAATCAAAATCAAGTTGCAGACCCAGACATGTTGATAGGGGGAGTTTTGACTTATATTTTTTAGTATTCAATATTTTGGTATGATAAGTGTTTTTTCACTAATACCAAAAGGGGAGATTGTTGACCTTATGGTCAAATCATTTTTTAGTTAGTGACTAAACACATAATCAGATTGATTGTCTACATTACTACCAAGCTTTATAGTTATTACCAAGCTTAAGAGGTAGAGTGCAATGTAAGATGAGCTTCGCAAAGTCTATCGAGCTCATTAATATAAACCATGTAGGAAGTAGTGTTAACCAAGCTTATCAATGTCTATTGACCTGGGAGTGTTAATGAAATAGAATAAAGGTAGTGTTGACCGAGACGTAGTGTCAACCGACACCTTCAGTATCTACCAAGTTCTTTAGTGTTCACTGAGTCACCCAATGCTAATCAAGTTCGTACCTACTCTAAAGTGATCAATTGGGACTAAGCACTAGTATTAAATGAATGCTAGAGTTTGTTGAGTTGACAGTGTTGTCAAGTGTCAGAATATTAGCGAAGTGGTCTTCAGAACCTGAGTTACAACAATAAGTTGACTTAGTAAAGATTGTTTGAATTAGGTGTTGTAGCTGACTCCAGAAGGTAATTTATTAGATTGGTATATATGTAATACATCTTATCATATCCAAATGAGAATGTGTAACAAGCAAGAAGCATGAGTGCGAATTAGGGGAAGGCTACATGCAGTATAAGGAATAACAAAGTCTTATCTATCACAACAAGGTGATCATTGTATTTCACAAGAATCTCATTCAATGAACTGAGTTGTAGATCAAAGATCAACCATTGATTCATAATAGGTGCATCAGTCAAATCCTCTAACAAGGTGGGCTTAACAATCTTTTCCAAATCTCCTAATCAAGTGCATACTTCATTGTATGTTGAAATCCTTTTACAATGTGGACCTAATAGTTCTTATTGCTCCTAACAAGGTAGGTCACCAGAAGTGATCAATTGTAAGCTTTAATAGGATAACTTTATACTATAGTAATAAATCTTGTGGTTATCATCCCCACCCTAATTTTACTTTCTATTTGGAAGGTTTCTGGGTTACCAAATATTGTGTCAAGTGTTATGAATGTTTTATTGATTTTAGTCTTTCATGCATGCAATTAGTTTAGATTATATTGTGAAGGTTTAATTGGTGAACTAAAGTAAAAGTTCTATTGGTTCTTGATTCACCCTCCCTCCTCCTCCCAGTCACCTATTCTATACTACATTTATAACATCGTGATCTTTCTTCCTCCTACTTCGATTGAGGTGAATCCTTTTGGTATTGAGGTGGGAAGGGAGTATGCAATGGGGAGGAAGATATTTGGGAATGTTGACCCCAATCGATGATCTTATTGGCTTGAGAATGCTATTTATGACGGTGAAGGAAGGATAGGTCACAAATGCCTGAGTTTGGCTTCTGAGCATTTTGTGGATGTGTGTGTAATGTTTCTTTTTTGCTAGTGACTAAATATTTTTTGTTAGTTTTAAAGGGCTCACCTAGGTCCTTTGTTCTTTGTTTGGGTAAGGAATGTAGCTAGTATGGGGGCTTGTCCCATGATAATCTTATATAATACGGATTACAACTAATGGTTGTGCCACATTTGGACCTTTATTTTTGACAGGGGTAAACCTAAGATGTTTGTTTTACTTGATTGTTTGATACTAGGTGTTGTTAAAGTGTCGTTTAATTGTATCTAGTGTATACCTTTTGGGCTTGTCCTCTTTTCGTACCATGTGTCAATGCCCTCTTGCTATTTTTTCTTATAAAAAACAATACTAAAATTCACTTTAACACAATATAAATATTCTATGGCATTGGATTAATTGCATATTTTGTTCACCAACAAAGGAATGAGCTTGAAATTGCATTTTGTTCACTATTTAAGAATATCATAGCTAAAAATGCAAATAAAATGGCAAGTCTTCATTTATGGTTTTGTTATATTTTGTTCATTGGTTTCCACATATTAACTCTTTTATTCAATGCTTCAACATATATAACGGTGGTCATTGATGTTCAAATATGTTGGCTTATGTCTTCAAATGCTAAAAGTTTGTATTTACTATTTTTAGACTTTTTGATTAACATAATGATTTAATGTTGAATAGTAATCATAAACTCCCAAAAAATTAACACTTGGAAGAGAGCTTATATATAAAATTTGTATGAAGACTCATCAAGTATGAGATGAAGTGTCCAAAAATATAGATTCCTATATTAAATGACTAAAAAAATGACTTACATATAGGTCATTTTAAATAATTATTAATCAAAAAATTGATATATGAGAAATATTTTGATTTGATTTATTTTAAAATAATTTATATTAAAAAATTATTTTTTGTATTAAAAAAAGCACCTTTTTAATATTTAGTAATTAGAAATTAATTTTTCTTGCAATATGTTCTACATAAGAGTAAATTTAGTTAGTTTAACATATGAAATTTAGAAAGTTAATTGATCTTCTTTATTATATATTTGGTATAGCTTACTTTTTACTATATAAATTTTTTAAAAATATTTATAAAAATGTGCAATATTTTCTATATACCCCTCGCTCTCTGGTAAAGACACAAACAAAATTGTTTTTAAAAAAAAATCTCTCCCTCCCCCCTCTCCCTCTCTCTACATATATATCCATTTATTTATATGATTACCTTTATCTCCATCTAACAATTTATCTCTCTACCACAATCTATACCTCTTTAATTCTATATTTACCTTATTCTCCCTATATATCTCTCTATCCCTTCTATCTCTCTATATCACACTATGTTTGTCTCTGTACTTCCTATATCTATATCTCTCCCTCTTTCTATTTACTCACACATCTCTTTCCCTAGACCCATATCCATCTCTTTATTATCTCTATTGTTAGGATTAACCACAAACATAAATAACAGTTACATACAAATATAACCAATATCAAAAAATAATAAATCACACAAAAGGAAATACAAGAAACAAAGATTTAATGTGGTTCACCCAATCCCTAGGCTATGTCCACCAACAACAAGTCCAATATTATTATTGTCCAGTGATTACAATCTTTAATCACTTACAACTCAATACTACTACATGAAGCTATAATATCACCATATATTATAAAATCCCTGACCCTAAGCCATTTTATACAATCTTTTCCTACTTACAAAATTAGGGCTGGAATAAGTCTTCCAATAGAAAAATAGCAGCCAATGCCTATTACAATAGTGAGTCATTTTTGGCTTCAAGGGTGCTACCCCTAAAAAACCCTCATGGTGGTGTTGCCCCTTAACCCCACCCTCTACTGTATTAGGGAGTGCACTTGGGGTGCTGCCTTAGGAACCTACAAGGGGCATTGCCCCTTGACACCATCTTGAGGATGTTGTCCACAAACCCCCATAGAAATAATTTGAGGGTAAACAACACTGAATAAACCTCCAAGTTTGATTAGGTGCCACATCAAAAAAATCTCCCACTTGGAGAGTGGTCAAACTCCACAACAATAACCTCCCACTTGGAGACTATTCATAGCATCACTAAACCTGTAGCTTCCACTGGAATATCAAACCACCTTGAACTTTGTTCTTTTATTTGTTTAGTCTAGAAGACTGACTAAAGCTGAAGATGAGTCCAACGTCTCCCTTGGTAAACATATTTGCTGGATTACCATCTATATGTATCTTCTCCAACTTTAAGTATGCATCATCCAAAACTAATCGAAGGATATGTTACTACAACTGTATGTGTTTTGTCTCTGAATGGAGAGAAAAATTCTTTGCAAGATGAATGACACTTTGGCTATCAGTGAAAAAATATTTATCCCTTTGTGGGTGTCCCAATTCTTCCATGAATAAATAAATCCATATCATCTCCTTGGAGGTCTCTATAACAACAATATACTATGCCTTTGTAGTGGATAATTGAGAGATCTAAGTCATTGCTATCCCACCAATAGTATATACACCACTAGTAGTACTCCACCTAGTATAAATATCCCCTACCAAATTTGATTCAACATATCCCTGTAAATCAATAGTAGAGCCCCCAAAATGTAAACACTTACTGGATGTTCCTCTCAAAAATTTGAGAATCCATTTAACTGCATTCCAATGGTCAAGCCTTGGATGACTCATATACCTACTACCAACTCCACACTTCCTATAGCTGAAGCATAAGGTACCATCGACATCTTATCCTCCTCTTTATGCGTCTTTGGAGACATGTCTTTAGTCAAAATTCAAATGACCAGGTAAAGGTGTACTGACAACTTTAGCATTCTCCATAGATAAACATTGCAACACCTTCTCAATATAATCAACTTGAGAAAATGTCAATTTTTTATTCTTCCTGTCTCTGCAAATGTTCATACCAAGGATTTATTTTTTTGCCCCCAAATCCTTCATAGAAAATGAATGTGATAACTATTGTTTTAACCCCTTAATGTGATCTATCTTAGACCCAACTACAAGCATATCATCAACACATAAACACAAAATAATGTAGCTTTCACCATCCAACCTCTTAAAATAAACACAATAATCTAAATGACACCTATTGTATCCATGCTCATGCATAAAACTATAAAATTTTAGATACCATTGCTGAGGTGCTTGCTTCAAGCCATATAAACTTTTCTACAATCTGTACACTAATTTCTCCTTACCTTTGACCTCATATCCCTGTGGCTATACCATATATATATATATATATTTCTTCATCCAAATCACCATGAAGAAATGTTGTTTTAGCATCAAGCTTCTCCAAATGAAAATCTTTAGTAGCTACAATACTTAAATAAGTACGAATAGAAGTCATTTTAACAACATTAGAAAATATCTCATCAAAATCGATGCCCTTTTTTTGTGCAAATCCTTTTACCACTAGCATGGCTTTAAATCATTTCTTACCTGAGCCATCCTCTTCTTTTAATGTATAAACCCATTTATTTTGTAAAACCCTTTTACCTACAAGCAACTTGCATAAATCCCATTCTTGATTTTTCAGCAAAGAGTCCATTTCTTCTTTGATCGTAGACTCCACTATATCTTAGTATCCACCTACAAAACTTCATCATAACATTCAAGTTCACCAAAATTAGTTAGTAAAATAAAGTACAAAGTGGGAGAAAATATTTTTAGAGGTCTACTTAGTCATGTTGATTGTCTAACATTCAATAGGGTGTGTGGTATTTGTTGTTGTGGTTGTTGCAGAGCATGAGGAACTACTAGAACATCATCTTTTGGAGCATCATCCAACACTACATAATCATTTTCTTTCTTCTCATGTTGCTACAATAGATCTTTGTCCAACACTTTCTCATTGAATATGATATCCTTGCTTCTTATAATTTTATAGTTTTTAAAATCTCAAAGCCTATAACCAAATCCATCAATGCCATATCCAAAAAATACACATTTCTTTGACTTATCTTCTAGTTTGGTTCTATTTTTAGAATCAATATGTGCAAATGATTCACATCCTAAGGTTCTAAGAAAATAATAATTTACCTTATTACTAATCCAAGCTTCCTCTAGAATACCACATATCAAAGGAGTACATGAACCTCTAATAATTAAATATATAGTAGTATTGATGGCCTTCATCCACATGTTTAAGGGAAGCCCAACATGTAACCTCATGTTCCTTGCACACTCCATTATTCTCATGTTCATGCATTCAGCCATTCCATTTTCTTGTGGAGTCCTTGGAACAATTTTCAATAAGGTTCCTTTAGATATTTTGGTGAGAGATATCAGATACTTGATTAGGCATGGTAATTACCAACCCTCCTTGGTCAACTAAAATATGTAGTTTCTCCCCATTTAGGTGACTTCCAAATGTTGAGGAAGTACTTGACAATTTTTAATATCACTGAATTTGTTAAAATGAAAAGGATTTCTTGAAGATGTTCTTAGCTTTCTAGCGATATAATTGCTATCAAAATATGAGCTCAATAAGTAATAATTACTTATTTTTAAATGAAGCTATCTATAAAGTGTTGATTTACATACTAATTGAAAAATGGCTATAACTTTCAAATCGTAAAATAGTTTTAAAATCTGAAAAAAGCATCACATTCTACGTTTTTCCTACTAAAATAAAAAAAATTAAAATTAAATTTAGTAATATTTTGAATTAGTTAAGGTGGTTAGACATGAGCCTTTTTTTTTACTAAAAACATTGTAGCAGAAAATTCATAATTAATTCTTTTTTGGAATAAAAACACCCAAAAATATATGTCACATCCAGGTATATTGTTGGAATAATGATACATTTGTCATTAGCTAAAACACTTATTTGATTCTGAATGCTTACCGAGTTCATCACTCAGTTTACAGTTCATACCGAGCATTCGTTGGTTACCAAGTATGTTCAGCAGTGTTTACCAAGTCAGAAAGGTAAACAAAGGTTTTAGTGTTTACCGAGTCAGAAAGGTAAACGAAGGTTTAGTGTTTACCGAGTCAAGAAGGTAAACGAAGGTTTTAATGTTTACCGAGTTAGAAAGGTAAACGAAGGATTTATTATTTACCGAGTCAGGAAGGTAAATGAAGGTTTCAGTGATTACCAAGACAGAAAGGTAAAAGAAGTATTCAGTGCTTACCAAGTGAATCGAAGGAGTTAGTTTCTACCGAGTGACACAATGTTTACCGAGTCACCAGTGGTTACCAAGTTCCAAGCTACTTAGAGTGATTAGTATGGACTGAGCCCCTACCTCTATCGAGTGCATGACGATGCCAAGTAATGTAGTGGATGCCGTGTGTCAGAAGGTCACCGAGTGAGTTTGAGAAACCTGAGTTTTCTACTTTCTGGCCAACTCAGTAATGTTTTGTCCACTTGTGTTTGGCCGACCTTGTTGCTGTAAATATTGGAATGGTATATATGTAATGTATTGTTCCATTTATGAATTATGAAGAGAAGTAACAGTGTAGTAAGAGCAAATTAAAAGAGAATCAGCAGCGGAGTATTCAACAAGGTTATCAAGGAGCAGCAAAGATATATCCATCACATCAAGTGATCAGTACATAAGATCTAATCAGCAAACCAGTTGCAACCAGATCCAATGCTTCATCCTAACAGGTGAATCGGTTTTGTAAATCCTTTAACAGGGTAGACTTAACAGTCTTTTGTAAATCTCCTAACAGAGTGCATACTTCATTGTATGTTTGTAAATCCTCTAACAAGGTGGATCTAGCAGTCCTACTTGCTCCTAATAGGGCAGATCACCAGAAGTGATCATTGTAAGCCTTAACTGGCCAACTTTATACTGCAGTATTAAAGTTTTGTGGGCATCATCCCCACCCCAATTTTACTTTCAATTTGAAAGGTTTTTGGGTCACCAAATCAGTGTGTTAATCTTTTCATGCATACAGTAAAGTAGATAAATGAATGGTGAATTTGTTATTATGCTGAATTGGTTTAAATTTTAAAGCTTACTAATTCACCCCTCCCCTCTCAGTAACATTGTTAGACCTGAATATTTTCAACAATTGGTATCAGAGCTTTGTGGTTCTTAGGACAGAGCTTGACAACTTGAGCAAAGATCAAGGACAATGGAGATATTCAGACTTGACAAAACCATTGAGAATGAGAAGCTAGATTTGGAGATGGCCATGGTTCAACTCAAAGAAGAAAAAGAACATCTTTCTCAATCCCTAAAAAGAAGAAAGGAACTTGCAAGACAAATAAATGACCATTTTTATGTTGAAGAAAGGATTGAAGATTTGTTACCATCAAGAAATTCAGAAGAAGCTGACAAAGCAATCAAAGAACTTTTAGAAAAGAATGGATCTCTGCAAGAAGAGGTAAGAAAGCTTAAAAGAGAGCAAGAAATACAGTCAATCAGGCTATGTGAAGTTTTGGAACAAAGAAACAAAGCACAAGAAGAATTGGAAGATAGAAGTCATGAAACTCAAAATCAATCCCTTGAACATGAAGATCTAGCAGATCAACTATCCAATGCAAATGAAGAAATCAGGATTCTTAGAGCACAAAATGAAAGTCTACAAAATGACTTAAGAACTGAGAGACAAACCAATGAAAGCTGGAAAATGATCTAAAAATTGAAAAATAAGTCAATGAAAGGATGATGAAATCTCAAGCAGACATGAATCAATTGAATCAACAAAATGAGCAAAATTTTTATAAACAAAAGGGTAAAGCTGGTCTTGGATACAAGGAAGAAGGTGAATCCTCAAAACAAGGTGAACAAAGGAATAAAAGACTCACTTGTAATCACTATGGAAAGTTAGGTCATACATCAAACAAATGCTGGAGCAATGGGAAAGCAAAATTCAATGACAAATGCTTCAACTGCAATCAGCATGGTCACAAGGCAAATAAGTGTAAAGAAAAACCAAAATTTGAGGGCAATTGTCACAAATGCAAAAAGCATGGTCATAAGGCATTCCAGTGCAAATCCAAATTATTTAATCCAGCTGAACAACTTGTCAAAGCTATATTCAGATGGGACTAAAACACCTGGTGTAGATGTCACTATTGTGGAGAATATGGACATACTGGCATAAATTGTGCTAGACATCACCTAAGGAAGAAGGAACCTGTATTTGTTAAGCCTCCACTCACCTTTGAAGCAAGACTAAAGCAATTAGATGAAGGAGGTAGCTTCACAAACTTCAAAGCATTAAAGTTCAAAACTAGAACAGAATAGGAGAAAATGCAGATTGAAGATCTGGTACTAAACAAAATGGGTAAATGGAAATACTCCTCGGACCAGATAGCCTCTCAGATCTCCAAAGAGCTATTGGAAAGATTGCAACCAAGATGGGAAGCTGCAACCAAGACTGTCAAAGACATTTATGAGCAGACCCTGAGGAATCTCCTGCCAAGTCTCTCTAATGCTGAAGTGAAGAAATCACTGAAAGATCACGAAGGTAATATGATGATTAGATTCCACACTTGTTTGATACTTGTCAAAGACATTTAGCATGTAGTAAATGATGCAACAAACATGTGGAAAAATATCTATCATCTACACAAACCCAGTAAGGATACTGTTGAAATCACGAACAATGACAACAGTGATGATAATGATGATGATGATGAGGGTGATGACATTGAAGACATACCAGAAGACCTGCAATCATTAATGTTAGAAATTGAAGAAGAAGCTAGAAAAGAAATTAAGGAAGAAGAAGCCTCCCTTCCTCACTCTCCACCAAAGACTGTAAAATCTACTATGGAGATAGGATCTTCAAGCAAAATTGTGAGCACAACAGAGACATCCATTGCTCAATTTCCTCCAGTCTCCTCTCAGCTCCAGGTTTCTGCAATACAAGTGCCAAGCACTTCATCTACCGAGCTGGCGATCACTTCTTCAGTTACCAAGCTTCCAAGCACATCATCAGCCACCGAGTCATCCACTACAACAGCTACTTCACCAAGTGTATCTCTTCCACCTGCAGCTTGTACAGTAAGTCTTCCAAGTTTCATATCAATTTTATCTTCCTCAGCCACATTGGCCCCAATTTTTACTCTAGTCAGTTCTCCAATTGTAAAAATACCAGTATGTACATCATTTTTGACTAGCACATCATTTTTGGGAAGTATATCAAGTTTTGATACAGCCAACACTTCTCTTAGTTTGCCTTTAGTTGGTCCCATTCCAATTTTGACAGCCAGTCTAGCATCATCAACTATTGTTTCAATTTCAAAGGGCAAAGGTGTAGTCATTGTAGAAAAACCAAAGAGATACATGTTTTCCAGTAAGGCAGTAGATGAAGAAATAGATCTGGATAAGGACATTGTCATTCCTAAGATAGATCTAGATACTGCATCAGTTGATGAAATGAGAATGATCAGTCAGCTATTAGAGCAAAAGGCACGGCAAAAACATCTCAGGCATGAAAGAGACTAGGAATATAGCATTATTGAAAGTGCTAAAAATATAATAACAGAGGCTATAGGTGTTGAAGTAGATTCTACTCAACACATTTTGATTCATTTGGAAGAGGCTATATATAAATTCAATGAGGATACCTCCGGCCAAGAAAAATTGATTGAAAAGGAAGAGAAGAAATTTGACAATAAGGTGCTTGAGCACATTGCTCAGCATATTGCATTAAAACAGGTAGAATTGTCTACAATTCTGAGTAATTTTGAGAATTCTTTTAATAATGTAACTTCACTTTTTGGAAAACTTTGTGATGTTACCGAGTATACCAAAGAAATCAAAGAAAAGTTGAATAAAATTGATGAGGACATGAAGGTCAGTGCCCAAATGCTGCAATCTGACCACAGTGCAAGTTCATCCCATCATCATAAAATAAGATTTTTGTCAGAGAAACAGGCAGAATTGCTGAGAGAGGAAGCAAGGATAAGGTCTACTCTGATTGACATCCAGAATATGATCGTTCCTATCATGAACACAATGCAGAAGCACATTGCATATTCAAAAACATTGATCCATGACAATAATTTCTCTGTTGCAGACCATGTGATTGAACTTTCTGCAGAAGTTCAAGTAGCTCTCTCCACATGTAAAATCCTACAAGATAATTGGGATAAAACTCTGCAACTAATTCTTCAGGTACATTATGAGTTTATCACACATTTTGGTGTCTCCATGTAAATACATTCTTTATTCTTTGGCATTATTGTCAAAAAGGGGGAGAAAATAATATATAGAGAAAAATCAGACACAAAAGGGGAGAAGGTAATAAAGTAATAAAGAATAAAGTCATATAACTCATGTAAAAACCTTGCGTATATTGTATGGGGGAGTTATATGTAAGGTAGCCCATGTATATTCAGCACAACAGAATCAAATCAGTTTTGTCAGATCTTGTATATAAATTTTGGCTCATAAGTGTTTTTGTCACTAATGCCAAAGGGGGAGATTGTTGGAATAATGATACATTTGTCATTAGCTACAACACTTATTTGATTTTGAATGCTTACTGAGTTCATCACTCAGTTTACAGTTCATACCGAGCATTCGTTGTTTACCAAGTATGTTCAGCAGTGTTTACCAAGTCAGAAAGGTAAACAAAGGTTTTAGTGTTTACCGAGTCAGAAAGGTAAATGAAAGTTTAGTGTTTACCGAGTCAAGAAGGTAAATGAAGGTTTTAATGTTTATCGAGTCAGAAAGGTAAACGAAAGATTTATTATTTACCGAGTCAGGAAGGTAAATGAAGGTTTCAGTGATTACCAAGATAGAAAGGTAAAAGAAGTATTCAGTGCTTACCAAGTGAATCGAAGGAGTTAGTTTCTACCGAGTGACACAATGTTTACCGAGTCACCAGTGGTTACCAAGTTCCAAGCTACTCAGAGTGATTGGTATGGACCGAGCCCCTACCTCTACCGAGTGCATGATGATGCCAAGTAATGTAGTGGATGCCGTGTGTCAGAAGGTCACCGAGTGAGTTTGAGAAACCTGAGTTTTCTACTTTCTGGCCGACTTAGTAATGTTTTGTCCACTTGTGTTTGGCCGACCTTGTTGCTATAAATATTGGAATGGTATATATGTAATGTATTGTGCCATTTATGAATTATGAAGAGAAGTAACAGTGTAGTAAGAGCAAATTAAAAGAGAATCAACAGCAGAGTATTCAACAAGGTTATCAAGGAACAACAAAGATATATCCATCACATCAAGTGATCAATACATAAGATCTAATCAGCAAACCAGTTGCAACCAGATCCACTGCTTCATCCTAACAGGTGAATCAGTTTTGTAAATCCTTTAACAGGGTAGACTTAATAGTCTTTTGTAAATCTCCTAACAGAGTGCATACTTCATTGTATGTTTGTAAATCCTCTAACAAAGGTGGATCTAGCAGTCCTACTTGCTCCTAACAGGGCAGACAAAAGTGATCATTGTAAGCCTTAACCGGCCAACTTTATACTGCAATATTAAAGTTTTGTGGGCATCATCCCCACCCCAGTTTTACTTTCAATTTGAAAGGTTTTTGGGTCACCAAATCAGTGTGTTAATCTTTTCATGCATACAGTAAAGTAGATAAATGAATGGTGAATTTGTTATTATGCTGAATTGGTTTAAATTTTAAAGCTTACTGATTCACCCCTCCCCTCTCAGTAACATTGTTAGACCTGAATATTTTCAACATAGTCTACTTCTTATATTTGGAATCTTATGAAAAATATTATTGTATGATTGAGATTAAAGTTGTTAGATATACACCTACTTATTTTTGTCTTGAAATTCATGTATTGTTGCTTTATAATACACATTTTGACTAATCAGATTAAATTAATTTAGATAAACTACATTCAATTTCCTACAAATTCTATTCGTACAACTTTTTAATATAATTTTGATAACTAGCTCAAAATTGCATATCAAGTTGATATAAATTTGATTTGCTAATTTTATATTACCACTTAAGGGTATAGTTTGGCCCACCATGATCTTGCACATACCCTTAAATTAAATTTATGTCTATACAAAAGAAAATATATATGTATATAATATTTTACATCAACATTTATTAAATAATATGTTTAATTGATATATATATATATATATATATATATATATATATATGTGTGTGTGTGTGTGTGTGTGTGTGTGTGTGTGTGTGTGTGTGTGTGTGTGTGTGTGTGTGTGTGTATGTATGTATGTATGTATGTATGTATACATATACCTATATATATATATATATATATATGTATGTATATATATTTATGTATATATATGTATATGTATACATATATGTATGTATAATGCTTCATATTTTATATTCATATTTACCAAACATATTGTTTAACAAATAGTAAATACAAAATAAAAGAAAGACTATATGGTATATCATACATGAATTTGACAAAATAAAAGAAAGACCTCATGGTATATCATATATGAATTTGCATTAAAACATAAAAACTCCCATTGAGAATGTCTTAAGTGAAAAGCCAATGACAATTATTTGGTCCTTGAATGAATAAATGAAGGCATTTTAATAATGTCCATAAGACCAAATAGTCTATGAGACCACAAAGCAACAAATATCTATATCTTTCATGTTGTGACTCTTGTTCTCAACTACACCACTAATAGCTTAACTTTACCTCTTATGTCCACACTAAGTAGTCTTTATCCTCGTGACTGCTAAAATTTATATTATTTTTTCAATTCAATCTCCCCCTTCTCTGCTCCATGCCCTTAGGGTTTTTGTCATATATTTGAAATTCCATGCTACTTTTTAAAGCTCTACTATAGATTACTAGAGGATTTCTATGACTCTCTCAAATGTGTAGCTTTTTGCATAGGAAAATATTGATAATAATTTATGTTTTCCTCTATGCTTTTAATATTCTATACTTTTTGTCTCTGGGTCTCCTAATCTTACTGTCTATTGCTATCTACTCCTTTGGGAATCAATCTCTGTGAAAAATATTCTTCATGTCTATTTTCTAAAAACCTAGTATTCACATGGCTTCTTGAATGAGAGTATCTATAATTTTCATTTAAAAATTTTATAAATTGTAAGACTTCTTTCATTGTTTCCTTTATTTTAAAGCTCTATTTATGTATATCTACAGAAAAAGTAATGACACTTTGCACACAATAGTTTCAAATCTTTGAATTTCTATGCAATGATTGTAAAGTAAGAGCTTAGCTAGTCCTTTTAATTCATTTTGGGCATTGATTGTAAAGTAAGAATTTTTTGGTCTTTGTTCATTCCTTCATTGTGTATTTAGACCATTGTCTTCTCACTATATTTATATTTTATGAGATCAAGTAAATTCATGGTACTTCTGACCATGAAAAATACTCTTTCTAATTTTTCCTCTTGTTGTTTCCTATGTTGCACACTTCTCGCAGGCTCTATCTATATTTGATCAATCCCGATACTATGACATATTTCTAATGAGACTTGTATAGATTTGCATTTTACTTCTCCTTTGGTTCTTTCTTGAAAATCTAAATATTTTTTTTGTGAATACCCTTAATAGCTTTGTGCATAAATAATACTTAATCAATGTTGATCCCCTTTTTGTAATAATGATATCTTTTTCCTCCTTATTGAAGATATTCTACTCCCTAATGCATGTGGTTAATAATTAGATGTCATGCATCCTATAGTTGATTAGTACTTATATGAATGACACTTTCGTTATTAAATATCAACTATTCTATCATGTGTTATTCTGGTAATGATCATTTCTCTTGATGTACTTCTTGATATAATACATATGTGAGATCACATCTCAATTATAACAAGTTTGTAGTTGTTTAATCTATCTCTGACTACTAGTACTAGGATGCATTGCTTAATCCATATGTTCTTCAACTCTATTTTTTTTAAATCTTTGGTTATAAATACCTATCATAACATCACCCTCTTTTTTATCATATGAGACTAACTTTACAAGGATGACTTAAACATCATTCACTAAGGATTGATTCCTAAGCTAAAAGAGTTCAATACTAAAAGTTGACTTATTTTTCCAAACTTAATTTCTTCCTTAATATATGATGTTTAAGGACGGTTGAATTTACATGACAAAACAATATGACATTGACTCATCTTACCAATGCTTCATGATGGATAACTTATAATATGCTTCTATACATATCTCCATTTTAGTCCTTTCTAAATAGTATATTATCTACGATAATATATGAAATTGCATGAAGTTTGAAAAATCTTCATTTAGAGCTACTTAAATCTTCAAGGAATTCACCAGTATAAAGCTAATGTTTGATTTTTTTAGTCCAAGTTGTAGAATTTTCTTGTAATGCATTGCTGATTCAAAACAATATCGAGTAGAATGCATGCAAAAAAAGTAAAAATAATGATTTCCATTCGTGTAAAATAATTTAAAACCTATATCTTTTCAAGATGATTTCATGGAAATAATAAGACCACAAGAATATATAGAATACTAAACCATTAGCACAGATAATCCAATATATAAAATATATTATTGATTGATTTAGACAATTTTACAATGTATGTTAAGAAATTCCTTATAAATAATTACATTCTATTGTTTAATTATTTACAAAAATCTCATACAAAAATAACTTCTCTATTTTATATACTCACAATTTAGTGTTTTTAATTTTAAAGAATACTAACTTGCTAACTAAAGGTATTAAATTTAAAGTGTCACCCCCTTATTATAACAATTTAAAAAACTGTGAAATATTGCAAGAGTTAAATGCAATTCTTTTAGAGACTTTGATAAATAATCTTTACCAATTCTTCTTACTTAGAAAATATTAGACCAACTCTATCAAGAGATTTTGTAAACTATATAACTTTGAAACTTCTACACAACATGAGAGAGTATAAAGTATCTCCAAACTATTGCAAATGAGATTAAAAAATTTCGTTAAAATTCCACATCTTGTTTGAGTGCATCAAATGTCTCCTTTGGTGCTAAGAATGAGCTCAAACACCCCTCATTCAAGAGTTTTAGGTCCCTCCTCTAGTATTGTGGAAAAAATCTCTCTTTTAAACCAAACCTCAAACAATAAAGATACATAAGGTGCATCCACAAGAAATCTTAGCCCTTCTTGCTTATTTAAGGGACATGAATAATAAAAATTTCCTTTTTTTTCCCCCTTTAGGGACACAATTGGAAAATGATACTTCATATGTAAGAATCATCCATAAGAGACAAGAAACATTGGGATGAGAAATGAATTCCTACCTCCATTTCCTCCAACCTTCAACATGAGTTTTTCTTATACCTTAGCTACCTCAAGTAACACTTCTATCTTCAAATTTTCCTATTAAATACAATTTTTTTTTCCTTCAAAGCACATGAATAATTTAACATGATATTGTTTTTTATTTAAGATGTTAAAATGCACCTTTTGTTGAAATTGCGATTAATATTTAAAAACACATTGTTGTTCTTATCTAGCTTCAACTTTATCACTACAATCTTATATCTCCAATAATAAAAGAAATTCCAACTTGATCCTATACATTCTATATATAATAATAATATGAAACTTCAAACTAGGAGCTATCAAACTATCAAAGCTCTCTAAATGAACTAGTCTATGTACTACACTCTTTAATAAAATTTATTTTTCTAAAGATGAAAGTATAAATCTCTCTTCACCTTTCATGTCTCATTTAATTTTTAAGGATTGGAAAGATTAATAAAATTCCACCTTATATTTTGGTAACTCATTTCTTCATTGCATTTATATCCTTATGCACAATCTTCCTTATGTCCTTTACATATTTGAATAGATAAAAAATGCACACGCAAACAGTAGAAACCATTTCAATATTAAAATAATAAAATTCCAATAGGTCCCTCTTACTAACATTCTAACATCTACACATTCTAGGTCGATCTTAAAATATTAAGAAGGAAGTGGGATTTTCAGGCAGTGGGTCTAAAATGAAATCCTCTAAGATTAGCAAGAATAATAATAGTAAGAGGAAGAAAAATAGTGATGACAGTGATATGGAAACTAGGGTTGAAGCTAATGGTTTTTTTGAGGACTTGTAGGAAGATAGGGATAATGAGGATATCTAGGATGGCAAGGTGGAGGGCATGCATACACATGAGTCTAGGGATCTCCCTAAATATCAGAATGAGATGACCATTTGTCCTTCCCCTAGAAAAAAAATAAACAAAGAAAAACATAATCAATAGATAATTTTGAAGGAGACAAATAATAGAAATGAGGCCTCTCCTATTATAAACATTATGGATTTTACTGCCATTGATTTTGAGCTGGGGTTTTGGATCCTCTTAAAACCTATTTTTACCTTAATCCAAAAACATTCTAGAATATACACAATACCAATAAAAAGAATTATTAGCCTTTTATATAGTTAACACACATCTACTTAGGTGCATCTATTCCCTCTAATAAATCCATTCTAAAATTACACTTTAATTAGATCATACACTCTTTATTTCATCAAAGCATTTCTCTATTTTATTTTGATCACTTTTCTCTTTACAAAATATTTTGAATAAAATTTGATTAAAAAACAAAAAACTTATTGGGATTGCAATCCATAACTTAAAAAATTCCTCAACAAATCTTCATTCTTCATAGTCATAAGAGATATAATTTTTTAATACCATATTAAAAAATGAAAGAGAACATGAATAAATAGAAGATAAAACCATTGCTATAGATAAATAAATATAGAAAATAGATTATTGATTGCTTCCTATGATCAACCATTCAAACTACATTATATAAATAACTTCCCTATTTTATTTTGATCAATAACAGGCTAAAGCAATATAATTTTATTAATTAAAGCCTATTTATAACCCAGATCACTTAGGGAATTAGTAGGAAAGAGGTGGGAGGAGAAAACCCCTGGTCTTGCCCAAAAAATAAAGAAATTTAAAGTTTCATTTTCTTAGATTCACCCCATTTATACTTATAGAGTATTGTTGAGGAATTAGATGTCCTCGTAAACATGCTTATGTTATTAGTATTACAAGATTACTATGTTGACTCACATTTGTTGTGACTTTAAATTTCATTTGGCATATATAGGGGTTAAGTTAAGCATGACATCAATTTATTACATATAATATATCATAATAAAAAATCATGGAGAGTTTCTAACAATCTATCTCAAATCAATGAAAAGATTGCAAATAAAGTAGACCATTAATATTTCCATATCTCCTTCAGAGTCTCTCAATTCTATGCTTGTGACATCCTTATTTCTTGATTCCTCCATCATCTTTGAAGTGTCTTTTAATTCTTTCGATTTTCCATCATACTTCCAAGGAAATCTTACATGAGACATTATCACAACTTCTAATAAACTTTTTATTCTTGTTCTAGTAGCTATCACACAAACCATATTCAATACACAATTCTACCTCAAGCATTGGTTAGTGAATAAGATCAATAATTAGTTAGGATCTAACTCTACATATCTGATATAAAACATAATTATACCAAGCTATGAGTAAATTTCTCTACTAAGATACCAAAATAATTCTTAGAAATGATTATCCCAAGTGACATAAGTCCAACTTGAAGGACATTTACTATAATTATCATAATTTTAACCTATGTCATGCTGAAGCATAATTGACTCCCATTAATCAACTTAGTGTGCTCCTTTTATCAATGAGATTTAATAAGATGTGAATTTTGCAAGGAGACACACTTATCAACATTATTCACATAATGCTGATCTTGGATCAAATTATATGCATGCATACATTTCTATAGTCAATTAATGGAATTAAATAGAATGCTAATCTAAATGAAGACCATTGAACATCAATACTTAGTTTGTTCGACTAGTACCTCATTTAATCCTAAAATTACTAAAAATCATGTAAAATGAAATGGATAAATTAATAAGGGATTCTTCTCTTTGTGATCCACAACCAATTACCTATTAATGTTCAATCCATTTATTGAAATATTATTTATATTATTGTATACCAAATATAAATCAAATGTAGGTTAGAAATAAATAGAAGGATAATATATAGTAATGTTTGTGTATGTTCAAAATTTTAGAATTAGTGTTTAAGAAAATATGTCAAGAATTTTTCTAGTATATGGCTTAAAGGATTTAGCAATACACCACTAATGAGGAAAAAAAAGGAAAAAAAATCAAGACAAAAAAGAAAAGAAGAGATGAACAACCAAAAAATAAAACTGCTAGTGCAAGAAAAAAGAGCCATAAGGAGAGAAAACCAAAAGAGGAGAAAATAAGGAATGAAGTCAAGGTACATGGGCCAAAATAGGGGAGAACATGAAAAAAAACACACACACAAAAAAAAAACATCTGTGTGTGTGTGTGTGTTCCAATTTCTTTCCAATGTTCATCAAATATACTTTTTTACTTAAAGACCAAGATTAATGTTTGTTAGGATTAACAAGACAAAAATAACAATTACATACAAATAATCCAATATCAGAAAATAATAAAGCATACAAAAGAGAACACAAGACACAAATATTTAACATGGTTCACCTAATACCTAGGCTACATCCACCAAATAGTAAGTCAAATGTTTTTATTATCTAGTTATTACAGCTTGATTACAATCTATAATCCCTTACAGATCAATACCACCGGGTGACTGCAAGAAGTTGGGTCGCAATTCTGTGGAAGTTAGATCCGCAGAATTGTACTTCTCAGAAACGGGTACTTGATTTTTTAAAAATTAGGTACCCATTTCTAAAATTAAGCTTTGGGTGCCTGAGCCAAATTTTAAAAATTGGGTACTCAATATTGAAAACTGGATCGGGTGCCTGAGCCGCTCAAATATCGGGCGCTCGCCTTTTTACAAATCGGGTACTCGATTGCTTACAAATCGGTACCCGATTTGTAAAAGTTTATTTAACCGCTTTTTTGGCATTTTTGAGGTCATTTTCATGGCCTCAAAAATGGGAGCCCGATTAGAGACACATACGGGAGCCCGATTTTCAGCCCTACCGACTACCCCCTTGCTGCTAGTTTTCGATACACCAGGTATTTTAATATGTTTTATACTATTTTACTTAATTTTTTTCAATTTTCATTTTAATATGTATGTTAATTTATTTTTTTTTCACTTTTAATATGTACGTAAAATTGTAAATTTACATTGTTAATGAACTTAGATGTTTAAATTTTTGTATTTGTTAATTAAAATATAGTTTCGTAAATGTTTATTGAAAAAATTATTATTTTAGATGTTTTGAAATGTATTTAATTTATGTATTTATTACAATGTTGAATGATTAGATTAGATGTAAATTCATTGTTCAAACATGTAATTTTACAAATAAATATTTTGAAATGTATTTAATTTATGTATTTATTACAATGTTGAATGATTAGATTAGATGTAAATTCATTGTTTAAACATGTAATTTTACAAATAAATATAACCTCGACCTAAAACCATATAACCTTGACCTTATTTTAACTATAACCTTGACCTAAATTCATTGTTTAAACTATAATCTCGACCTAACCATATAAATAAAACCCTAAACATATATAAAGTACTTAATCACATAACAATTTGCCAAGGGATCCAAACAAAAAACTTATAGTATTTAAAATAATTTTACTTAAATTGTATTGTACTTTGTTTCATGGATCAAAAATGGATGATGTAAACTATTTTATAAATGTATATTCTTTCAGCCTTTCATATCCTGTGACATGTACAGTGGATGATTGTGCATTCCGAATTAATTTGCCAAGTGGCATTAAGAACAAATGCATATAAATTATTTAAATGGATTGAACTGAAGTAGTTAATATTCTTTCATGTGGATGTGTTATTTATTTTACTTTTAGTAGTTTATAATTATTTAAAAATGAAATGTAAATGTGCTCATTAAGGAATGCAATCTCTTATGTTTTTTATAAATGTAAATTATTGTATGTATGTTATTGCTTGCTTAGTAAAACTTTTGATTAGTTCTTTGGATCCCTTGGCTGGGCGTCATTTAGGATTAACTATAATGTCAATTTGTATTGAATTTAACTCTAATCATAAACCTTACTATCATCTTAACCTTAATCTTAATTTGCTAAAACCTACACCAAGTAATATATAAATAATTAAATAACTTTCCTATCTTACCTTGAGTACTAATTTTATAAATGTCAAACCCTAAGATTGAAAGGTAACCCTGGCCCTTAACTAATTAATATTATACTTATAAACCAAATTGAATTAAACCATGATCATAAACCTAATTATATATCCCAACTTAACAGTAGAAACCTTGAATTTAACCTTAAAAATCCTTTCCCCAACCATTAACCAAATTGAACCATTACCCTAGAAGATTGAACCAAGTTAAACGTTGACCTTAAGACTAAACCAAATCACCCTAAACTAGAACTCAATAATATATTGAACACTTTAAAAAAAAATTCAAACCTAACTTTTTTGAATTAATGTTGGTTTTTAATCTAAAAGCTCTAACTATAATTCTATATCTAAAACCAAATTTAGCACTTTAAAACTTAATTCAATTTATTAACTCTTGTCCTAATTGAAACCTAAGCATGTAAACCTAATCAAATAGTACAAACCAAATTGAACCCTAATCCTAAAACTAATTAAACATTGATATCAAGGTCTCAAAATGATACATCATAAAAAAATTGGAAGAGACTTGAATGAATCAGGCATCTAATTAAGTAACCCTCCTTGACCATCAAGAGGTGGAGGTGTCCACATCAATGCGAGTAGGAGCCCGGACTAGACCCTTGGATGCCTAAGAATATATCTAAGGAAGTGAATAACTTGTCTTTCCACTGGATGCCTAAACCTTTATATCCTAAGTGAGTATTCATCATGTAATATCTAATTAGGAGGGTATTGAAGCACTCTAACACCCCAATCCCTAACTAGATAATTATGTTAGGGTGGACTAATTTCTATTTATCTTGGGTTGGAAGCGCCTAAAAGTTTTTTTTTGGAGACTGGAGATTCCCCTATTTGTTTCCTATTTTCTTGTATGGGTAGCCTAAATGTTTATTACCTTTGCAGAATGGAAGGCCACATAACAAAATATTGCCTTATTCTTTAAAAATAAATACCCAACCCCCTAGTGATATTAATAGTAAGATCTTTTTCCTAATTTTACTATCAATTTTTTTTTGTTAGAAGACGATGATAGTTCAAAATGATTTAGAAGATAGGGATAAAATGAGAACCATCATTCCTAGAATGAAGATGCATTATTCCAAGTGATAAACCCATTTCTATCATAAATCAACTCCTCCATCCAAAAAATTAGTAATGAGAAATCCCTACGTCAAGTAATCAATGGAGGGCTCATAAAATTGATCAAGTGATCAATGGAGGGCTCATAAAATCCCTAGGTCAAGTAATCAATTGATCCCCAAGGGGAGATAAGAATCTCATTAAAAATTAGAGACAAGACACTCCTAAATACATATCATACAAAAAAATTATTGCCAAGGTCTTAGCCTCTAGACTAGAAGATATCCTACCCAAGATCATTAACCCTACACAAAAGTGTTTTTTTAAGGATATTTATGCATATTGGAGAACTTGATAACCTATTGGAACACTTTGGATTAAGAAACATTTCTAGGATAGAGTGTAGGCATGCTCAAGTAATTGATTATGAAAATGTCTACAAAAGGGTGGAATGGAGTTTCACTATGATGATGTTGCAAGCCCTCCATCCAATATTAAATGTCAAATGGTGTCCTCTCTTATGATTGGTGTTAGGGTTTTAGTAAAGAAATTAATGGGGTTAGATCATAATTTTTAGGACTCTCTAGATCAATTATGAAAGGGTGTCCTCTTGCATCCTCTTTATTTTTTATTGTTGAACATTGACTCATTACATTATCTCCTTAGAGATAACTAGTTGTCTCTAAAAGTTAGAGGATCTACTCTCCAAATAATTAATAAGTATCTAACATACATAGTTTTTTGATAATATATTTGTATTCTTTTTAAGCTAGAAGAGTGCAACATGAGTCATTTAATGATCAAATTGGACCTCTTTTCTTTGTATCTGGTAGTAAGATTTATGTCTCTACAACTATCTTATTGGGGCTAAATATTGAGTCCCCTACCTTGTGTAGTAAATATGGTATTGGATGGAGATTTCATAATTAAGTGGTTAGGTACCTAGGGATTCCATTTTTAGTAAACCCTAACATATAAATGAAATGTGTCTTTATATCAACAAGAAAATATTTGGAAAACTCAACAACTAGAACTCTAATTATCTCACTTTGGTTGGTAGAATTCAAGTATGTTAAAAGATTCTCTCCTTGAATATTGGGTGTAAGTTCCTCTTCTTCCTACTCATTTTATTTAAATCAATTTGGTCTTCTATATAAATCTATTAGGAACATTTTGTGGATAGCCAAGGGATTACTCTGGCAATAAAATGGATAGCCAAAGCTTCATAAGGTAATGAATTATGGATTATGATTAGAATTAGGATTATTATATGGTTAGGGATAGGGTTCACATGTATTAGTTCATTACCTGACATGATCTACACTTATAGTTTGCATCAAAAAGCCGATAATAGTTAGGATTAAAACTACAATAATAAATATTTTTTAATCAAATCATAATTCTATCTCTAAGCTTTCATTAGATAATTGTAACCTTAACTCTCATCTTAATGCCATCTATTATATATCCTATAAACAATAGGACCATAATAAATATCCAAAAACTAAATATAATTTTAACTAAAATCATAATCCTAGGTAAGTTCCCTAACATTAAAGGATCACAATCATTATAATAATCTTAAGCTTAGCCATCATGAAAATTGTTAACATAACAAAATTGTAAACCATAACCTTGTCATAATCTTAACTTTGTTTCACCCTGAGATGAACATGTATAATCCATAATGAGTTCATACAATCCCCTAGTGTCACAAAATAAGTGTACATGGAAGCAAAATTAGCTTGGTGGCTCCTATTTTCAGAAAAGAAAACTTGAACTAACCTAGATATATTTTTTTGGACTATTATTTTATGATTAGACTTAAAAATTTAGTATTTAATGTTTAATTTGACTTAAGTGTTTAACTTTATTTATTTAATTGATATGATTTTAATAAATATATGCGCATTTATATAGATCTAGTTGATAAATTTTAGATTTAAATTTTATTAAATAGTAATTTTGTCATGTATTATGTTGTGATGTATTTTTGTCATGTTTTATGTTTTATGTTGTTTAAATATATATGCAGATTATATTTGATGGACCCACCGCCACCCCCTCCCCCTCCCATACCCCCACCTCTGCCCCCTCCATCTCCACCTCCACCTCCACCTCCACCTCCACCCACACCTCCACCACCCACTATAGATGAGCTCCACAAGACCATGAGGCGTAACCTCAATGAACTCATGAGTGATATAGAGGCTATTTGAAGTGAGAGGCACCCCCCCCTCACCTACTACATCTTGCAGATAGCATGCAAGGCATGGTTGACTCCATCCATCATTTTGATTTAGACATTGATTCATTTAGATCATGGGGGGAAAGCATGCGTGCCTTCTACTCTGATGGCTTATCATACAGAGAGGTTTATAACCTGCATATAGGTAAAGCGAATTTTCAACATTATTTTGTAAACCTTAAGATGGGTGAACCAATTAGTGGTAAGAAGCCTCGTATTTCCATTAGGTGGTGTACACATCCACACATAGCAGCACATTTTTGGGAGTGGTGGTGGATGGTATTTGACCATCCACCACACGCTAACCATGAGGTGCCCATGTACTTCCTTAGGAATTTATGGGTTGAGTTTGAGTTGGGTTTGAAACCCAACTATTTTGATATGAAAGCATTTCAGGGGGTTGGTAGAGGGATGCCTCAAGATAGGCTTGAGGCAAAGCTGAGTGATAGAATGAGAAATCGCAGGTGAGCTGAGCCCTTTGTACCTCTTCCTGCACCTATTGTGCCTACTCCTCACCATCATCATGTAGTTTCATCTACTTTTACCCATTTGAGTGCCCTTTCGGGAAATTTAGTACAACAATAGACATAGGCGGTACATGCTCCTCCACTTGGACATATTTGTACTAGCTATGGAGGCATATGCACAGGCCCCCAGAGCGATCTTGGTGTAGCACATGATGGCCATTATGCTGAGGGTGTATATTTTGCTGATGATGTATATGCTGCCTGTGGTGATGGTAGTGACGAGATAGATGTGTCATCATTTGTTGACCTCATGCAGCAGGGAGAGCCTAGAGAGAGTCAAGAGCAGCAGGTAAAATTTTAATTTCAATATAAATATAAAGTGCACATCATTATTTACTTTCTACATACATGTGTAATTGTATTAACTATATTAATTTGTACTTTTCAAATAACAACAGATGGATGATACTGTTCCTCCTAGGAGGTCGTATAGTCTTTTTTCGAGACCTAAAGACGTTGGCATCCCTTATACGGTATGCACTTTGAATTACACTGTAAAAATGTACATTCAAATTAAAATTTAATAACATGTGCTCATATGTTCTTTTTATTTGATTTTGTAGGGATTGTCTACATCTACACATATTGATGTTAGTACAAGTCCTACTCCAGTTACCACTGAGGCACAACCTCAAATACATGCAGTATGAACTTTGACTGAAGAAAAATAATTTGTATTATTTTTATGTATGTACATTATTATTAACTTATAATCTGAAATTTTTTGACTCACATGTATATATATTTTATGTGTTTTGATTTTACGAATAGGAACCATATCATACTCATCCATACAGGCCTCGGTATAGTCTATTTTCAACTCCATCTTATGATTATCGTGCTAGCATACCTGTAGACACATTTGTGACATTGGCTACCACTCAGGTATGATATATACATTATATATACATGTTAAATTTATAGTGTATAAAAAATGTAGTGTACAAATTATGTACTTTGTAATTATTCATGTGTATATTTAATTTTGACTAAACGTTTATGTATCCATAATTTTAGGACTACGTCATCACGAGTGTTGCTGAGAGCAAAAGACTTAGCCAGATGGAGGTACCTACATTGTCATTTGAGGTCAGTATTGTGATTTATGTACATAATTTATAGTTCATTATGCTCTAAAATCAAATTAAAAAAAGTGTATGTATTGTAAATTACAGGACCTCACTACTGTTGCATTTGGTAGTTTTGACAGTGCGCCTCCTCCCGTTACTGAGGGACACCCATCTCATATGGTATAATTTATTTTATTATGTAGTGAATATTTAATTTATTTGCAAGCTAGATTTTGAGACCCATTTCAATTAAGCATGTACATGATGAGACGTGCCTCATGTTACACAGGGTGATACATCTACCTCACAAGGTGTCCGACATGACGAGAGGACTCATATTACACATGATGATCCATCTGAGTCCTCTTCACTTGGAGAAAAGAGGACATTTGATCAGATAGATTAGGTCTTGTTGGCACCTATAGATTGTGTTTTATGATGTATATTATTTATGATGTATACACTTTGTGTTAGGATAGTTAAAACTATATGTTAGACCATGTATTTTTTCACTTCATAAATCATGTTATGATGTATGTTAGACCATGTACTATTTTTTTATGACTTCTTATCATGCTTGTGTATGTAGTACATATATTACTATGTTTCACCATGTTTTAAGTATATTCAAACCATTTTCTTTATTCTGACATATTTTATTCATGAACATATGACACATTTTGTAAGTATATATGCAAGATGAACAATAATTTTAACTATCTATAGAGCATTATTGGATAAATATCACATCAAATTTATGCATTGAGATTCATACAAATAAAATTGGCCTACTAGATTAAAAAATGTATTGATAACGTACCTAACAATGTATCATAAGTGATCTTAATGTGTTGTTTGGTAATGTAAGACTCATTATCACCTAATAAGACCTCTTATGTGATAGTAAACATATGAATACCTATTATAACCTATAACAGACATAATGACCTATTAGGACTCCCATGTCCCCTTAAGACAATGTATCATAAGTGATCTTAATGTGTTGTTTGGTAATGTAAGATATAATCAATACAATAAATACAATGAGTAATGATATAACATATAATCAATACAATGAGTAATGATCTAACATATAATCAATACAATGAGTAGTGATCTTTAAATTATCATGTGCAAGTGACTTGTTTTTAATATTACAATCAACAATAATTTGAAACTTCAAACAAACATTAATTTAAACATGCTTGAATGTAAAAGTAATGGAACAAAATAGGAGGTCATTATTTAAATTGACAATTAATTTATAATTTATCAAGTGCACATACCTTTAAATTTCAAATAGAAGTAAACTCTCATTTTTGAATTAGTTTGTACAACATATTTCACAATATATGTAAGACAATGTCAATGATATATTTATAGTTCAATGAACTCATTTGAAACATAAAATTGGTTGAACACATCTCTTCAAATGAGGTCCTATAAAATAAAAATGTAAAACAAAAAAACACATGTTAATAAACACATAAATTAATATTCAAGGTATCTGAACTATGTAAATATATTTGTAATTTGTATGTACTTACTATGTGAAATTGCACAAGATGTTGATGTTCGATCCACTTTAACATTTAAATTTGCATAAATTGTAATTGAGACCTGAATAAGAGGTATATAAGTTCTCTAAATTGGTATTGACAACACAAACATACATGTAATTAAATTATATAAGTACATATATATATAAATAATACAATAATGAAAAAACTTACATGTGTTTGATTTAAATGTAGTCATCCCACTGTACCATCAGCATCCTCTCTCTTTTGCAATGCATCTATGATTGTCTCGTGCTCATCCATTGAAATTGTCCATAATACCTTATTAGCGGGTCTCCCTTTGTATCTTTCTAATTTGATATTTGTTGCCACAACCAAATGAGAAAAGTGTAAAATCTTCTTTTTGGTTTGGTAGTCTTCAAATGCTGGCAAACCATTTCTTCTTGTTAGGTATCTACGTAGCCAGGTGCCAGCTACAACAACAGACCCGATTGGATACTCAAAACCATCATCGTCTACTTGATGACATGTCAATTTTTTCTTAGGTTCCACACATCTAGCTAGCCAATACTCAGTCTATTCATAATTATCACTAGGTGCAATAACAGCATAAAAATGTCCTACAAGATAAGATAAAGTATAGAAACACTTTAATCACATGAGTGTACATATGCAAATTATATAAATTGAAGCATGAGATCGCAAAAAAATCTAATTAAATTGTGCATACTAGGTTCTATGAGGTCTGAAATACGATCATAGTCTTCTGATGCAAAAGTAAAATTTTGGCCTTCATTTACTATATCATCTTCAAAATGCGTGTCAGTAGGTGTTAATGATCTTTGTTGCCAATCTTCAACCCATTCTGTATTCTCACATTCTTCCCATTCACTTGCAAGACAAAATTGACAAAAACAAGCAAGCTCCCTAATCCATATAGTCCAAGTGTTAGAATCTGAACTCTTAAATGAATGCCATTTAGCTAAACCACTAATTGTATTACAATCATATCTTGAAGGGATATTATTTTCTTCAACTAGGTAGAAGAAATGTTTGATTGTAGAGTTTTGACTCGATCCCGTGTATAAATATTTGTTGCACCATTTGACAATCTCATGTGCATTTTTGAATTTAGCTTTTTCCTCAAATTTTAATTACTCTCTACTAAGGGCTCTCTTCACACATGCACCAGCACCATCATGTTCTCCTTTACCATGTCTAGCCTCAAAAAAACTCCACACATGTTGGATGTTAGTTTGCTTATGTGTCCTACTCAACCAATAAATCATTCTAGCATTCTTGAATTGTCCTGTACAATTATCTGACCATATCCAATGTTGTGTCATTTGAATTTATCTCTCTTTTAAATTATCATAAAAGACCTTGAAACAATATTGGACAAACTCAGATGAATGGAGTTTATTATCACTTAAATAAAAATTGTACTCTCTCAAGATTTTTTGATCCTCCTCTGTACGATCAAGTGCATGCCTATAAACTATATGAATATAAATTGTTACTTGCACTAAATTGTAATATTGTGGTTGTACCTCTTCTTGCGGTGCAAGTATGTAGTTCTCTGCAAAGTCAACAACTGAAAGTATAGTACTAATTGGAAATGTATTCTCACATATGCAAAATTGTCCATCAAGCTTTCTAGAATATTGAGAGTGTTTAACATATTTTGGTATGATCACACTCTTAAACTCATCCATAAATGCATGACAACTAACTTTATCTGTAACTAGATCACACCTTCTTCCAATCTTCCCATCCTTCAATGGATATTCAATAGTTTTGAATCTTTTTACCTCAACTAATTGTTGTCCAAAAGTAGTCAAAGCATTTTCATGCAAACATTTATCTAACAAAGAAAGATTGCTGCACATATCACATGTACTAGAAAGACATGCATTGAAAAGAAAGTATCGATCATTAGGTGGCTTACAAAACAAACTTGATATGAAATCTTTTATAGTTTGAGGTGGTATTTTTATACCACATTCTTGCAAAATTTATCTACTATGCATGGTACCATGTATAGATTGAAATACATCATAATGGTAATGAAATTGAATATGAGTTTTACAACAACATGTGATTCTTTCCTTGTTAATCCTTACATACCATGGTTTACACTTTTCAAAAGATCTTTGACTAATGGTAATATTTAATACCTTACCATTTACAAAATTTTTAAACAATTCAGTTTGAGTTATGTCCAAAAGGTGTTTAGGATGTGGATCACGTATTTTTGACCCAATTCTCAATTTAAGAACATCTCTTGAATTAGGTGATACTCTTGTATTATCATGCCAAAAAATTTTCAATCAAACTTTTGATTTCACTAGTAAGTTTCATATCACATCTCGGGAGTCTACCACTAGAAGTCCATAAAATATTTGCTGGATCACATTCAAAGTTAACCCTTCTCTTTACAGCTCTTTCTAAAGTCTTACAATTCACATTAAGATATCTACTTATGTTGGTAATCAATCTTTTTTCAGATGTTGATTTGTTAACTAAAGCTGTTGTTATTGCTCGTCGTGCTGCATTCTTATCTTTAGACTGACTTCTCTTTCTGATAACATCAAAGGCACTAGCAATAGTGGATACAACTTGTTTTAAAGACTCATTTTTATTCTTGGGTTTTTCATACATTCCCAACCTTCTCATTACTTTTTGCATTTTAGACATTTTAATTAGTTTCAACATTAGCTGACATTGAAACCCAAATTTCTTATTATAAAAAAAATGCCTATACAATCTATTAGCATGTGTCCTAATTTGTCTCCATAAAACCAATCCCTCAAGATTATCTAACACATCATTAAGAATATAAAAATTATGTTCAGACACTTTACTATCATCCTAACATGTTTGTTCAGTAGTTGGTGTTTCTATATCTACATTCATGGAATTTTTATTTTTAGACACTTTACTATTTTCACTGTTATTTGGGATTTGAATATCATTTTCAAATTTTCTTGATATTTCTTCGAGGTAGGCATTTCAATTGGAGTGTTTTGTGCATGATCGTTTGACAATTGCTTCTCATGAAGAAAATCTAAATTGTTTAAATCGTAACCTACTTCTAAAAAATCACCAATTTCATCACGAGAGAAAATTCAAGGGTTTGGAGACACACCTGTATTAAACGCATGATTAGAATGTGCACTTGAATTTTCTTGTATTGGGTTCTCTTCTTTGACCTCTTCATCCATCGTGGTATCCTCAATGTCTTTCTCCTTTGAAACATTGTTCAAGTCTCTAATTCTCTGTCTTTTCTCTCATTGATGTTGTGCTTCATTCTCTTTATTTGCTGCAATCTCCTCATCTTCAGAACTCTTGCTTTCTTCTTTCTTCATTGTTTTGATCCCATGTTTGCACCAATTTTGAATTTGAATCAGTAGCTTGCAAATTGTATAAGAGGACAAGAAAATAGAATAAGCGTGATGAAATTCGGTGTTGCAGATTAAAACTATTGTTCAATCATTTCAATCATTGAAATTGGGTCGGTGAGGCAGCTTTTGGGGCCCAATGGGTACATTAGAAATAGGTACCCGATTTCTTAAAAATCGGGCACCTGATTCTTTAAAAATCGAGCACCTGATTCTTTAAAAATTGGGTACCTGTTTATAAATCGGATACCCAATTTTTAAAAGAATCGGGTACCCAATTTTCAAAAACTCGAGTACAATGGTTCAAAGCAATCGGGCACCTGATTTTTGAATTACAAATCGGGTGCTCGATTCGTGAGACATGAGCAGGAATTTGGTATGGCTCTTGACTTTTGCATGGGGTTTTTCCTTGGGGAAAGGCATGGCATAGGATTGGTCCCACCAAGCCATGCCTTTGTGATCCTTTTTTTTTCTAAGGCATTTAATCGACAATTTCTAGTATTGTCGTAATTTTTTTATAGTCATTCCTATTGAAATTTTTGAGGAGACAAAAACCCATTATAGGTCTTACTGTTCTGATTTCAAAAATGTAAATTTTATAGTGTTATTAGTTTATTTTCTATTTTTCCATTATTTATTAATCAAAACTATCTCCTAAACGTTAAAAAGTGACATTCACTAAAACTTTAATAACTTTTTTATTTTATAATTTTTCTTAAATCAATTTATATGTCATTAATCTACATACAATTATTTTGATGTTAAAAAAAAAATTGAAAAAAGTGAGATTTTGATCAAATTATGTGGTCCGTACATAAGAGGTTTTAAATCTTACCTTTATAGCCAATTAATAATTAATAATAAAAAAATTATTCAATAAAAAATTAAGAAAAAATATTTTCATCAATCTTAGGTGTATTAGGTAACTCCATTTAAAAGGATTTGCAAAAATTCATTTATTTGTGTCAAATTATGGTGTCCGTACACGAGCATGGTATGGTCCTGAAACAAGCATTTTGAAAAAGTGGTTTTTAAAGATCCATACCAAAAAAATAATCTATCATATGGGTGCACAAATAAATTACATATTCAAAAACTAGATTCTGAACACTAAAATCTTTATTTCTAGAGTTTTTTAATATTCAATCTCTAAATACCTCAAATTTTGACATCAATTGACAAAAAATTTCAAAAACAGGAAAAACACTTCCACTTTTTGGCCAAAAGTGAGACCCAACTTCTTGCATTGACCCCACCACAAGAAGCTATTATCACATGATACACAATGAAATCCATAATCCTAAATGATTTGATACAGAAAAAAATTTGTTTACAAAATTAGGGCTAGAATAATCACAACATGTCGGCTTGTGAAAAAAATAGTCAATAAAAAAACCACATATTTTTTTCTTTCTTGTGAAGCAATTATGGTGAGTTTAAAATACTTACCCACAAACTAACAATGTCCTCACTACTTTCTCAATGGTTTCTATTCTCTCTATATCATCCACCATATAATCCTTATTATAGGTGATTTCAAGTCTATAATTAACACTAACACTAGTACATTAAATCCCAAATTTCTACCTTAAATTTTGACAAATCAAATATAAATTGCTTGGTTGGTCGCATTATAAAGGAAACTTTTTTTTTTTGATACATGCCCATGTTGGTCGCAATTGTGACCAATGTTTTATATTTTGTTTTGGTCTCAATTGCGACCAACACGACAACATAAAGATAAAATAAAAAAGAGAAAAATTAGTTGAGTTTCACTTGAGCACCATAATATGTATGCTATTTTTTCCAAATGCATCATTCCTAGCATATGAATCAACCATAGGCCAGTGATTGTTTCAGTGATCAATTTGAAGGTTGCGTGGAATTCTTGTATAGGTTTCCCTTGGTGCCAACACAGGGGGTGCAAGTTTTAATATGTAGTATGAACTATTACCTCATCTAGACTAATGGAAAGAAGGGTAAAATTAGGAAGTGGCTCAATGTTTAGCTTATTTTCACGAGGAAGATAGAAGTTAAGGGCAATTTCTAGGCAGAACATTTGAAATCTAGTAAAGGATAGATTTGTGATTAGGAAGCCAATGAAAATTCATTCCTATGTTCATTCTCATTGTGCTTTGGAAGAAAATAGAAAGGGTCATAATTCTAGATATGGTAAGTGAAAGGGTACAAGAGAGGCTAGGTTGGATGCTAAAATTCTACGGATGAGGTAGATGAGGGTCTTGTGACAATTGTTATGCAAATATAAGGAGGCTAAGAAGATTGATAAACACATGTACCATGACATGTACACAAGAGTGAAGGGTAATGTCTTCAAGAATCAATTGAGCATTTCACTTTTCTAGTATTCTGCATCCTTCGAGCATTTAACATTGGAGCATTTGGAAACCTTGTGAGCAACGTAACCCTAGAAATCCTTCAGGCGTCATTTCTAGGAATCCTGCCACAAAAATCAAGCAAAATCAGGTAAGCATTCAAAATAGAAAAGAAAGGATTTTGTTTTGAAGATACATTCTGCGAAGTACTCCAATCTTGATATTCTTTATTCATATTTTTGATTTTCTTATTAGCTTATGACTGATGTCCTTGGAGAAAAATAAAACCCTTAATCTTAGGGTTTTGTGAACCAATCTTCTTCATGCCCATCAAAACTGTGTAATCTACAATATGCGGCCATTAGTTCTCTAAGGTGACTGCCTTTAGATCTTGGGAATCTAGCCTTTCTACATCGAGTTGTACAAGGGTATGGCTTTATTTTTGTCAAAACTTGTCATTTTGTTTAGGATCCTGCAGTGTGTGACACTGGTAATGTTTTTAGGATAGTAGGAAAATACGTTCACTTTTGGATACATTGACACTTAATTTTTTACTTTGATCATGTTCAATTCCCCTTCTTCTAATAAATATAGGTGTTCATTAAATTCTCCACCCAAATCAAATCTCAACTAGACTAACAACACTAATATGGAGAATGGTCTCGAGGAAGGTGCAATTAGAGAAGTTGATAAAGTTACCCTTGTTCTTGAGCATAATAATGATGAAACATCATCTGTAAAGATGACCCCAATCATTATTGAATGAAATCTCTTATTGATCTAGAGACTTCTCTAGGGATAATGTTTTTCCTATAGATCATCCTTTGCCATCCAACCCAAAAATTAAATTAGCTTTAATTGGTTTAATGTCTTCTTCTCCAAAAAATGGTAATATATCAATATATAAGGACTTGAATACAATTCCCACACCTCTTGATACTATAAAAAGAAAACATAATAGTCTAAGAAATGGACCTTGATTCTCTGGCTGCCAGCCCAAAAAATGATAAAGGAATGTCACCTACAATCTCCCCTAAACATACAAAAATCATGATAAATGAAGAAATCCTAGATGAAAACTTCACTAAGGTTGTGGGTGAATTTATTGATTTGGAAGCTATTAATAAGGAAAGGGAAATTCTGATAAACAAAATCTTAGATTTAGAAGCACAGTCTAAAAATCTCAACAAATCTTGGAAGAGGAATTAGTTGAGCTTGAAAATATTGAAAAAAAAACACAAAATCTATTAATGTAGGGATTTCAACAACTAATTTTTTAATTTTTTTTCAGAGACCCCAAATTGTAGAAAAACTTTAAAAAAGAGGGGTAGGAAATCTCTAATGGAACTTAGAAATAAAGATGGTGATTTTGAAACCAAACCAAAATCACTTCCATGTTGAATATAGGAAGGGGAAAGTACCCTCCCAAGTGCTAACAAAATACTTTCGTGGAATGTTAGAGCAAAGAATGCCCCTAAAAACAATGTACGATAAAATATTGTGTAAACAAATTTGAACTAGAAATGATGCTAATCCAAGACACTAAGTTAACTATGAATGAACTAAATAATTATAGAAAAAACTTGGAGTTTCAAAGATATATGGGGTCCTAATTGAAGGTGTCTCCAGGGGCTTGCCATAATGGTGGACCCCAGGAAATTATCATACACAACTTTAAGTCATAATAAATACTAGATGATGGGGAAAGTGAAGAGTCTTAAATCTAATTTGGCATATATAATCATTAATGTTTGTGGTCCTATTTGATCGCTACATAAAAGGACAACATGGAATGAACTTAGTATTAACCTTAACACCTACCCTAATAAAACCATCTTCATTGGCAGGGAATTTCATACTATATTAAATATCAATGAAGAAAAGGGTCATAAATGAATTAATACTAAAATATGGAAGATTCTAGTCTTGGGTACACAATAACTTCCTTATGGACATCAAAATAGGAGATGAAATAATCACATGGGCTAAAAAAATATAAGTTAATGATAGTATTGTCAAAAAATTAGGCAGGTTCTTTTTCAAAGGTAATTGGACACAATTTTGTTATCCTCTTTAAGATGATATTCTCCCTTCATTAGGGCTTGATCATTTCCCTATATAACTAAATATCTGCAATGACCTAAGAGTGCAAGGGTGCCCATTCAAGTATGAGATAATTTGACTTAGGATGAGAATCTATCACTAATTGAATAATGGTTGGAAGAAATAAACATAAAAAGGTCTAGACTATTTTTTTTGGTAAACAAACTTAAGACAATTAATAATAAACTAATAATATGGAATAAGGAATAGTTTGGAACATATTTAAAGAAAAGGGAAGGGTATAAAAAAATTAGAAATACTTAACAAAATAATTATTAAGGAATAAATCCTGACATTTTTCAAAAATTAAAATCCCTTAAAATCAAACTAGAGGACGTTCAAATTTTGAGCAATGTTGTTTCAAAAATGAGGGCACTTCATTGGTAATGAAGTGGTGGAAGCATTAGAGGGTCTATGAAACTAGAATTGTTAGAAATAGATAATACTGGGGGAGGGGGTGCGAATTAGTATCCTATCCCACAACTAGATATTGGTAATTACTTTGCAAAATGCATGATCATGTGTAGTAAAGAAAGTGAGAAATGATGGAAATCCAAACGGACAACCCACCATAGACCCAAAAAATGATCCTTGACATGAGCATTGAGCTCTCATGGCTGCAATGCATATGATCCTTCAACTCAGTTCTCTCTTCAACCTATGCTCTAACCCCCTATACTTCACCAATTTGCACAAACACCACCTCAAACTTCCAAATTCCCTCAATTTGCAATATCAATCATCTTTGATAATTCATCCACCCATACACAAACCAAACAACACTGTGGGAAAATTTTAGAACATACACCATAGCTCTTCCCTCCCTAAAAATCCCAAATAACTTTACCTTTTCCCAAAACACTTGGTAAAGTAAAAGCATTTTCAAATAACCTTTTCCAAGTACCTTAACATACCCAAACCTTACTATAGACTTCTTTGGACCAAGTCTAACTGTCTGCACAATGTGACCCTTAAGTAGCATAAAATCCCATCAATTAAGAGAGAATCCTCACTCTTCTCTCATCCTTATCACTCCAAACTCTCAACATAGTCATATAATGGCTAAATATGACTAAATCCCAAAGAGTTAAGACTCTAATGTAGAGCATGTAACAAAAGCACCAAAATGATCTTCCAAGCTTCAAACAACACCTTAACTTGTTTTCAAGGATATTGACTGATCCAATGGGATTCTAACATAGGTAGACTCTACCCTACAAGTGGACTCTACTTTACAAGCCCATCCCTCAAACCTAGGGCATTCAAACAACTTAGATACATCACAAGTATTAGGGACTCCCTATCACCAATAGGCTTAAAATGGAAAATATTTCTTAGATTGATTAGGACTCAACTTCTCTATCAGAAAATAGTTTCTATAGACTCAACTCAATAAGAAAATCCAACTTTGAACTTCTTCTCATACCCAACAACAAATTTACAAAGATTGTTAGCAACATTCTACTAGGACAAATTCTAGTTTCCACAGTCAAACTTCCAAACCATACAAAGGACCACCCAATGTTTTTACACCTTAAAAAACCCTTCAACCACTCCTAAGAGATTTCAAAAGATCAAGCACAAACTCTGCTGCAACATCAACTTATGCCCACTTTGTGTCACAGTCCTAAATGGCCAGATTAGGCTGGGTTACAAGAAAAACATAAACAAATGGGTGAAATTTTTTTTTTCAACCCCTTGTATCTCTTCCAAACATTCAATTTTTCCTTCTACACCCTTCACCTAGGTTAAATAAATCAACTTGGGAGCCTGATCCTTCTTTTTCCTTCAAAACTAGACTAGACATAAGACTATATTCAGTCTAGGGCTTGCTGGTAAAAATAGGTGCCCTAATCCTACAAATCTAAAAATTTTCCATCTCAAATTCCCCTCTCCTAAATTTCATTCCACAAAGTGGCATTGAAATCACATGGTGGATTTGTAAGTTAGGAGGCCATCTTGCTGAAACCCTCATATTTAGGGTAAATCTGGGTAACCTTCACAATAACTGCTATAACTTTTGTTCTAAATAAGATAAAGCCTTCAAACAAATTTAAATAGAACCTAAACTCAATCCTCTATCCAAAAAAATGAAACTTGTACCATTTCCAATCAATACAAGCCATACATAATTGAAAAAATAGAGAAAAAGGCAAAAATTTTGAGTTTTATTCACTAAATGCTGTTCACCCATCCGTACAATGACCTTCTCCACTTGTGGAGACCTTAAAAAAATTACTTCCAATGGTTACAACTTCTATTTGAATGGTTGGAAGGCTGTACAACCCCTTTTTCAGTTTGACAACCAAAATTGCAAAAATTGCTATTTAGCAACTTTTTGCATTTTGCAACTTTCTTGCACTTTTTACAATTTTTTACAAACCCTTAATCCAATGGTTTTTTAATGATTCAAAACCATATAAACACACTTATACCCACCTAAAACATCCTAAAAACATCAAAATACTCAATCACATAAATTAAGATTCTTTGGTTACATACGGTCATTTGGTTTATAACCATACTAATGTGCCAATGTACCTTACAAGTGAGTCTTTATTATAAGTATGGAAAAAACCTCTTTCCTAATTATTATAATCTATAAAACAACCTTGAGACCATGCCTTGGAGACTTAGGTGCCCTGCACTAGACTCAATCCATCGAAAACCCTCAAAACCCCAATTTATGACTTCCAAACCCTCAATCCAAGGGTTTCTCAAATCCATTGTATCCGATCAATTCCAAGAACAAGTAATATTTTTTTCTCCTTTAGATGATCATAATAAGATGGTTCAAACCATAAAATAGGTTCCTCCTTTAGACCAAAACTCTATTGCTACTTTGTACCCACAGATTCCTTCTAGGAAACTTGCACTATTTCATAACAATCAACCAATGCTGAATTCTCCTTTGCAATTAAAAGGTTAGAAGAAAATTATACATGTTATAAATGCACATCCCATGAATTTTTGGCCCTTATAATTCATGGGATGGCCATAAAGTAATAGGTCTTAGGACTAGTTACAAGATAACTAACATAATCAACACTTGTTTACTTGCACCAGGCGTATAGACTTCTCAAAACAAAGTGAAGTTCATTCAACAATGATTAAAATGGAATTAGTAAGCCTTGCTAATTCATAGATATGTCAATCCAAACAATGAAGAGTTCAACAAATCAATGAAACAACAAAATGAGGATTTTATTGCTCACTATTTTTATCAGTCCGTACAGCCATATCTCTACCATACAATAGATGCATTTATGTTTTAATAGCCTTCCCCAAACTATCACAACCAAATCTTACTGGTTGGAGGCTTAGTTTAAGCCTAAAGACACCCCAAACACTAATTCCCTCCAAATACCTTTATAACCATTTGTTTTTAAATATTTGAATTTTAAATAACAAAAATGGTTTTAAATTTATATTCAACCCTTATTCTAATACCTATACCTATCCCTTGCCCATTCTAAACTTCTTGTAAACATAACTTAGGTTTGGACAACATTAGTCCAATAAAAACAAATTCTTGGTCCTTTAAGGACATTACAAGTGTGACTTTTAGTCCTTTTAGGACATTACAAAATACACTCATTTGATTATATTGTTTGCTTATGAAAACCATTATAGCTTTTAATTCTAGTCCATTTGTATTGCTTGGATATCTCCTTGTCCTACTCACTCCTCTGGTCTTCATGGCATGTTTTGGTGTCTTCATAGGATGATCTTGGTGCCCTTGCACCACTAATTAGGCCTCCAAATTTTCCATTTTGAAAATATTTCAAAAAAAACTCAAGAAGATACCAATTAAGTTATGGTTTTAAAGAGCTTGAATATTTTCAAGGTTTTAGTTCTTCAACCCCTCTGTACAACTCATTCCTATAAAATAGCCTATTTACAAGGGTTTTAAGACTTTACTTGTTGATGGGCCTTACAAAGATTCAAAAGGAATACAAAAAGATTCAAATCCTTCTTAGTTCTTGGAAACTATACTTTAGATATTTCTATACATACTCCAATCCTTGATTGGGACAAACCAATCAAACTACTACTCTATCCAAACCCTATAACCATCAAGTCATCTTGTTGGGTATGCCTGAATCCACCTAGGCATGGATTCCAAAAATAGAAGACCATTTCATATTGACCCCAAGTTATTTATAGTTCCCTAATAGATTCCTAAAGGTTGTTGTGTTCCAAGAATTAGAAATCAAATTAGAGCAATTTCTATGATAACTACTGATGCAAAGGAAGGGTGGTTGGTATTAAATACACAATAAAAGTTGCAAACTTAAGAGATTTAGATACTTATGCCTATCAACAACTTTAAATTCTTCAAGGAATTGACTTGTTTAAGTCTATCACAATCTTCCTAGATGCTGACTTGGTTTCTTAAATACCTAATTAATTGGTACAGGGATCTTTAAGACTCTAATACAATACCATACTTCTATAAATTTGGCTCAAATGCACAATACCCTACCTGTTAGTCCTGCTGCATGCCTGGAATGGGGACAACTTTGGTTTTCCTCAAAATGTTTGACAATCTAAAGACACTTCCTAATACCCTTTTTCAAGAGTTTTATAACATAGCAAAGGATTTTATATGGTTACCATAGACTAGTAGGATTGTATAAGGTTACCATAGACCAATATTCTTTCAATTTTTCTTTCTCTTTGAGCGAACTAGAACATTTATGTTGAAAAAAATACCAGATTTGAAGAATGCCATTTATTTTGTCTTTGTCTTTGAGCAAACTAGAACATTAGAGACGCTCCTCTCTCTGGATCAACATTTCCTCTTGCCCCTTGGTCACTTTGTGCATCCTCCTCTTGAGCCAAATGGACTCTCCTATTCCCTTCTTGGCTACTGCTACCCATTTTCTTAGGAAGTGCTTGTATGTAGCAAGCGCAATATGTAGAGGTAGAGCTATGGAAGGTCAACTAAGTATTTTTTTCTTTTCATTTTTTATATTTCTTTATCTCTTTATCAATCTATCTCTCTATCTATACCTCTTTCTATCTATCTCGCTTTAGTATTCATTTCTATATGTGTCTTCCTCTTACCACTCTATTTGTAGGTTGCAAAAAAATCATCCTTCTTCCACCAATGAGTTATTCTATTCAAGAAAGACCATGTTTGATGATATCAACTCACAAAAAAATAGGGAGACAATTGCTAGACTATGGTCTAACTTAAAAAGAAAAGGTGATGGAAAATTTTATTGTCCAAGTTGCAAAAATTATAAGGGCTTAAAGACTTGAAGATATCTAATCAAAACAACTGAGGAACATTGTAGGAAACATGGTCACATTGAAGGGGGAAATGAATATCATCCATTGGTATGTATTTTAATACTTTATAAATTACATAAGACATGATTTGATGATGACATCATGGTCATGGCTAATATAAGGTCATCATTTTCATATAGGTCAACATCCCTGAGTTTCATGTTATGGACCATGCCAATTCAGAGAGTGCGAATTTCCAAATGAGGGAACATGGAGGTGTGAATATTGAAGTAGAAAGTAATGATACCACAGAAGAAGACCATGATGATGATGATGTTGACGCATAGCTTGATGTACCTATACTTGAGAAGGTACACAAGTCCCTATATGAAGGCTCTGAAACAACTCTTCTTGCTACTATATTGTTGTTGGTGAACTTGAAGGTTATGAATGGTGTGTGCAACATAGCAATGACACATATGTTAAGGTATGTCATCTTCTTTCATTATTTTACTTGTAGTTCCCTTACAATTAACATTGGGTTTGTGTAGCAATTAATATTCTTGAAATTAACAAATTATATTTTTGGTCGTAGGTTGATAGGTGAGAGTTTGTTACCACCATCAAAGATTCTACCTCGCTCATACCAAGAATTATCTACCATCATGAAAGGTATTGGAATGGAGTATCAAACAATACATGCATGTCCGAATGATCATATTATATATCATAAACAACATGAATTTGCAACACAATGCCCTATTTTTCATACTAGTAGATATCAATTAGATTGATTAACAAAAAAGGTGCCTCGCAAGGTTCTTTGGCATATTCCCATTATTCCACATCTACAACGATTATTTAGGTGCAATAGCTTGACACAATTTATGGATTACCATGCATGCAATAGAAGTCAAGATAAAATTATATGAATGCCTACATATGGTTTAGCATTTAAGAAAATAGAGGAAAAATGGCCACACTTTAAAGAAGAACCTTGTAATCTCAAGCTTTCATTGGCAACAGATGGTGTCAATCCTTTTCGAGAGATGGGATCTACTTACTTGGTGTGGCCTATTTTTGTTATCAACAATAACATACCTCTTGGTTGTCCATAAAGAGAGAACACATAATGTTGACACTGATTGTTCGAGGTATTTTTTGATTTAATGGTCATCTAAATGAATTTATTATTACTAATCCATCAAAATGGTCATAATAATTATGTAATGATTTTGTTCATTGAACTAGGTAAGTACCAATTTAAAGATATCAATGTATATATTTAACCCCTTATCGACAAGTTGATGGTGTTATGGAATGGGGTTACTATGTATGATATCTTTAGACCAATAGGACAAAGAAAATTTCAATTTCATGCAATGCATGTATGGAAAATACATGATGCCCCTAGGCTAACACATTTTTGTGGTATCTTCTCTTCTTAATACCTCTTTTTTGGTATGTTATAGTGACAACACAAGTCTAATACATTTAATCCAATTATACATGATCTTGTAGGTCTCAAGACAAAGGGAAAATTTGCATGTCCAGTTTGTGGTCCAAAGACAAAATCTCATCATTCAAAAAGTTTAAGAAAGCAGGTGTTCGATGAGAATAGACACTTTCTACACAAAAATCATAAGTACCGAATTACTAAAAAACATCTTTTCAATGGGAAAGAAGAGACTACATCAATACCACAGAGAATGACACCTTGCCTATGGAAGTTGGCATACAATAAAATAAATTGTCGAGGTAATTTCATTTCATCTAATGGTTTTTGTTTCAAATTTATATTTCGATATTGTGTTTTGTTTATTGATGATGCAATTGATGCTTGTGAAGGTCATCAAGGCATCAATGACCAACTTCCAAAAGGACTAAAAATTTATCCTACACAATTTACTAGGTTGTCATACTATGAGAAACTCCTAATTGTGCATTTGTTTGATCTTATGCATATTGGAAAGAATGTAACAAAGACATTATGGAAAATCTTTGATGGAAGGTGTTGCAAAGACCAAATTGTCAAAAGTTGTAGTGACATTGAAGAATCCAACCATGTAATGAAAAATGGCATTCGATCAAATAAAAATGGAGACTAGATTGATACAAGTGCCCTTAGTTGGTTATTGTCAGAGCAGCAGAGCAATGTATAAAATAAGTCATAAAAAAATATGATTTCCCACAAGATTTGTTGCAAACATAAACAATCTCATATCAAAGAAAAGTGAATTTGGGCTAGGGTTGAAAACACATGATTGACATACATTTATTAAGGTAATTCATGTTATTTTGTATTCACTATATATTTGTCTACTGCATGTAGTTTTGATTGCATTCTTTTATAAAATATTGATAAGATCATTTTACAAATATTGCAGTACGTTCTACCTCTATCTCTCCCACACCACTTCACCGACAATATCAAATAGGTTAAATATGATCTTGGAAAATACATGAGGTGGTTGTCATCTAAAGAAATCAATAAAGAAGATATAAAATATTGGAAGAGAAAAATTCCTCTTCTTATGTGTGAAATGAAAAAGTGTCTACCTTTGAGTTTTTTCAATGCACAAGAACACTACCTCATACAACAAGTTGAGGAGATTGAATTGTGTGGACCTGTACCAACTAGGTCAATGTGGATGGTTGAGAGGCACTTAAAATTTTTGAAAGGCTTGGTTCGATAGAGAGCACATCCTGAGGGTTCTATGGTGGAGGGATATATGGTATACTAGAACATGGTGTACATTAGTGAATATCTTCTTAAGTTTGCAACAAAGATCCATGTAGATCATATTTGGGATCCCAACTCAATTAACAAATTCAAAGGGGAGTACTTGATGGGAAAAGGTAGATCAAGGAAAGTGAGAGGTAAATCTAAGATGCTATTGTAGTTAATTAATTCTTATAAATCTTCAATATAAGTTATTTATAATTGGTGTATTTTTTTGATACAGGTTGTCGAGAGTGGGATGCAATACATTTGTATATTGCGAACAATCTTGATTGGATGACAGTATGGATTAAATGATGTCAACAAAGTGGTTTCTCATTAACATAGGAAGGTGTTGCTTCATTGGTTACAAAAGCTCATCGTAATGGAGATTCCAATGTTACGCTAATGGTAATTGATCTACTAAAGGGTTTAAAAGGTGGAGAGGTATGTAGAAATTTATTAATGATCATAGCTCGACGTATGTTTTGTATCAACTCATGATGCAAATAATTTACACACGATTCAAAAATTGTAGGTCAAGCACCATAAAGCTATGTACTATCATGGCCACAAATATCGCATAAAAAAAATTGGATGACACAAAGAAAACTTGTGATTCTGGGATAACTGCAATTTTTAAGGTCACCAATATATCATCTAGAAATGACATACATCCTCAAAAATCTCAAAATCAATACTATGGCATCTTGGATGATATAATTGAGTGCAAATTTAACTCCTTCAAAGTAGTTCTATTCATTGTCAAATGGTATAGGTTACAACTAAATCAAAGTGATCCAGATAGAATGGTTATTCAACATGATAATAGATTTACAATGATTAATACAAGGTCATTTGAGCCAGTTGGAGATGAGCCCTATGTTCTTCCAAGCCAATGTGAGCAAGTGTTTTACTTAGAGGTTCCACACAAACAAGGTTGGTCATTTGTTGTTAGACATGATCCAAGAGGAAGGCCGATAAAGTATAATGTTATGGAAGAAGAAGATATTGAAGATAATGAAGAAGTAGATGATGAAGATCAAGATGATGGTGATGAAGATGATGGTGATGATGGTGATGGTGATGATGATGATGATGATGATGAAGAAGATAATCAATGACTACATATATCATCACCCCTTCTATTGACGATCTTGTATTCCATATATAAGGTAAATTTGTTCATGTTTATGATGTTGCATATTGTTCATGTTGTCTTCTAAGTTATTTGTAGCAAATGCATATCATATAATTTTTAGCTAACTTAAGATAAATGATTAAAATATGCAAGAAATTTGATTACATATTTATTTTGTTCAATTCTAATGATTACAACATATGTTATTTATAATTACCATTGTTTATATTGTGTCTGATTATCACCCTTTTTGCAAATAGTCAATTGACTACAGACATCATCACCCCTTTTGTTGATGATCTTGCATTCCATATATAAGGTAAATTTGTTCATGTTTACAATGTTGCATATTGTTCATGTTGTCTTCTAAGTTATTTGTAGCATACACGTATCATGTTATTTTTAGCTAACTTAAGATAAATGATTAACATATGTAGGAAATTTGTTTACATATTTATTATGTTCAATTTTAATGATTACAACATATGTTATTTATAATTACCATTGTTTATACTGCATTTGATTATCACCCTTTTTGCAAACAGTCAATTGACTATAGACATCGTCACCCCTTCTGTTGACTATCTTGCATTCCATATATAAGGTAAATTTGTTCATGTTTACAATGTTGCATATTGTTCATGTTGTCTTCTAAGTTATTTGTAGCATATGTGTATCATGTAATTTTTAGCTAACTTAAGATAAATGATTAACATATGCTGGAAATTTGACCCCTTTGGTGTGGATCTGCACAATGACATGAATTAACAGGTATAAGTCAATAAATAGAAATAATTTTCTTATATTCTTCTTGGTTATCATTAACCACGTATGTTATAAATAGACATATTATATAATCATATAATGTATATATAGACAAAGAAGGTCCGTATAGAAATATAATTGTATAATCATTTTTGACTCACTACATTTTATATCTCTCACATATAGACAAGGAAGAATTGCATGTATGAGTCACGACTTGATTATTCTATATATATTATTTAAATATTATCAAGTTTCCATCTAATGGATTGCAGGACCCACCAAATAGGTACTTGTTAGATCTATCTACATCGAATGAGGGAAATGAGGAAATAGTAGATAAAAACTCTACATTTAGTATGGTTAAAATAGGGAGATCAACTAGAGGTCAAAAGATTAGAAAAAAATTTGATAAACACATGCAATTTGTCCTTGCTAATGGGGGGTCATGTTCTTATGATGATGAGACCAAAGGCGACATCAAGGTGCCCTTTCAACACAGACACATTGAGAAAGAATGGGTACCCAATGAGCTACCTCTAATTAACAAAGATTTTTGTGTTTATGAGAGAATATATCGCATTGCTCCATCCTCATTACATGGTTTGGGACTATTTTCCATGGATGAGATAAAGGTATGTTACAAAAAAGTTTTCAAATTGTTCAAGTATGTTGGTTCATGTTACAATTACAGTGATTGGATGCAGATTGTTCGATAAAAAAAAAGTATGCATAGGTATGCACTATCAACTAATTATATACAATGGAAATAAAATGATCAAAGTAAAAGATTTCCTATGTACATTGATGGGAGCTCAAAAGCAACAGGTTATATTGTAAGTTTTAAAAATAGTATGCACCTTCCTCAACTAGTAAGCAACCCAATTGCATATTTGAGGCATGTGAGGGGAATGAAGTTTTTGTTTGTGCAATAAAATCAATAAGTGCAGGGGAAGAACTACTAATAGATTACCATTTCAATTGCATAGATACAAACAAAGTTACTATCATGAGGGTTGTAAGTACTATATACCATTTTATTAATAAGTTTTTTTTTGTTGTCTATTGCTTTTAGTTAGCTGAAGTTTTTATGTTTAATCTTTGTGATAAGACGATATGGATCCGACAGATGATAGAGGCCACAAGGATGCTACTCCCACCCATTCTTCAACAAGGGTAAACCTTATTGAAATTGTACAAATTATATAGTTGAAATTTTTTATATTATTACATTATTTTATTTATGGTTTTTGAGTTTTAATGATAGTTTTACTGATATTCCTCTCACAATTTGATGTTTAGGATAAGGGAAAAGAACCTACAGTAAGTACAAAGCCACTACCTACCCCTTCTAATGATGATATTGTAGAAAATCCCAATGTAACAATAATGTTGAAGAAAAAAAAAATTTAATTTAGAAATAATGAGAATTTTGGATGAAGCAAGTATTCTATCTGAGGAGATGATGAAGAGGCTATCTGATTTGAAAGCGCAAGCTTATTGTTATGAAGTAAGCAGTAATGAATCTTTAGTTATAAAAAAAGTTCAATAAAGATTTATATTTTATAATATTTTATGTTGTGAAGTAAAATATGTAATATGTGTTCTTGTTATATGATTTTTTGGTAACTGATCCAGAACTTGGTCAAGGACAACATGGTGAGGCCGGTAGTAGCAGAGCTCTGATTGCCACTAGTAAAATAATCTTTTAGTTGACAAGTTACAAGGAATTTTTTATTTCAAACATTCAAAAACTTCTTAAGTTAACTCTTACTATTATTATTTCAGAATGTCTTTGCTAACACTGTATTATTCAAGTCATCAAGTGCAGGAGACTCTTAGGAGGTCGATGGACGTCCAAATGAGATTGTTGATTGCAATGTTGGCAACAAGGGGATGTCCAGCTGGTAAATCCTTGTTTTTCTATATTTGGTTTTGTGTTAATTATGAGTTGATAATTTTTACTTTTATCTTCGGTGCATCACATAGTGGATTATCTTTTTTGTGGTAGGAGATGCACCGTCTACTATGCCAGATACAAATTCTACTGCATGTATTGGTGATAATTCACCATCATTTCTTGGAGCTTCTCATGTTTCTAGCACGAGAGCTATGTAGATGTCATTGTTGATTGACAATGATGAATTGATGCCTTTAAAATGTCCTAAGATTCTAGATACTTTAAATAATTATTTTTTATACTGTAATATGCATTTACCTATTCATATGAAGCTTTGGATTGATTATCCCACAAAATTTTTTGCAGGAAATGATACATTTTATAAGAAGCTTTATGACCTCTCACTGCAAATATTAGGGCCCACCATATGTACAAGGTGGAACATCATAAGTGAACTAATTTTATCCCACTATTTTTTTTTCATATAATTAATTGGTGCAACATTTTTCCTTTCATTTGAGTCTTTTCTTTTGCTAGCTATACCTAACAATTTGTGTTTTTTCTTAAAAGGTGGAACTTTCAAGATAAAAAATTAAAAGATCAGCTTATCAAAGATTTAGAGCATGAGTTTGATATTAATATTTTTGATCATAAGAAAATGTTACAAAAAGCTTGCAAACATCTTAAGGTTGTGAGGGACTCATATAGAAAGAGTCTTGTCCTAAACCTAAAGTACGAGCGTCATCCCTTTATTACAATGAGGGAATGGAATGAGTTCATTTTGGATGTAAAGGAGAAATGAGATGGTTGAAGACAAATTACACCAACAAGTGTGAGAAGGTATGCAATAGTATTAACTACTATTACATTAATGTAATAATGCACTAATTAGTATTGATTTTTATATCTATATCATCTAACATATTTCAAACTTTTCATAGGTTGCAGGACATATCAAAGGCAACAAAGGTGAGGATAGAAAAGGTTGGGCAGTATAGACTTGGCTCTGGGGTATATTCTAAAATCAAAGCATGAGTTGTAAGTAGCAGTAAATGAATTATAGATAAAAATTATTTATAAAATGCAAATAATTTTGTTAATTAATAAAAAAATGCAGGGTGCTAATTTTAATCTCGAGGCCACGATATAACACAAAAGAATTGCCTTCAAGCAAGGCTATGCAACCATGGCTGAACACCTATGGAAAGCTTCCATTGCCCCAACTGAATAGTCTCCTGCATCATGTGTACAAGTAAATATGCCAAAAAATATATTAGAAATTGAATACTTGAGCAACAATCTATTAATTGTGGCACAGATGATACGCCGCATCATGAAGCCCTTGATGTGCATGATACTATCCATGGAGGTGCTCATTTGCTATTTAAAAATAATTATGTAATTATTAATACAATTTAACATCTTTAATTGAACTTGGTGTAACCTTTTTGTGTATATTTTAGAGGATATAGAATCATGTCATGTTGAACGAGTGCCGGAGGATGTTTAGACTGATTAGCAGGTAGCTCATGTCACACATTTAGGTAAAGAAAATCTATGTTTTGTTCTTTTAAATTAATTTTTTGATTTATTATTCTTTTACTTAAATAAAAACTCATAATTCACTAATATAAAATGGTGTGAATTTAAATCATGAAGTACTTTTTATTGTGGCAGACTCCCCTTTGGTGTAGTGGCCTCATGTTCCTCAAGAGATGAGGAGAAGACATGCATTGCAATTAGAACTAGTAGAGGAGGGGGATGACGAGGACATTGATATTCCTCTTAGAAATTTCATGAAAAAAAGAAGAAGCAAGAAAACCAAAAAGAAATGATTGTTGTGTGTTAATGAATTTTATGTGTTAATGACTTATTCATGAATGTTGCATGTTAATGAATTATTCATGAATGGTTTACTCATGAATGTTGTGTGTTAATGAATTTTTCATGAATGCCACCTGTTAATGAATTTTATGTGTTAATGAATGTTATTATATGATTATAATGATTGAATGTTATATTTCAAAAATGGATGAATGAATGAATGTTATTAAATGTTAACAGAGAATTTAGAGTGATGTTTGGGGGGCGGGGGGGGGGGGGGCAGGGGGGCGGAGGGGCTAAATGAGCTTCCACCTTCAAGTGGTTGGCCTTGTTTAGTAGAGAATATTAAACTATTCTCAAAACCAAGTGAAGTTCAAACTTTAAAGATAAGCTTATAGTTGTGACAACCAATTAGCAAGTCCAAATGAAGTTCTTCATTACAAGTACCTATTTAGTTTTTAAAGCACAATGTCATGTTTTAATATTGTGTAGTTTTTTTATTAAGTCAAAGCATTCTTTTACTATAAGAACATAATTTATGACCATTTTAGTAACTATTCTAACCGCGCTTTATGAAAAATTTTGTTTTGGCAAAGATGGCAATAAATGGTGTTGTCTATTCCTTGGGAGATTGGATTGCACAGGTCTATATCTCAAAATCATTTACATGTGGTAGAAATGCATACTTACAACCATTTCATTCTACATTTAAAAACATTGATGACACTCTAGACACAAAATAATGCTAAGTATGGAGATAAGTATTCATAAACAAGATGGTGAGAAAGACAAGTATTCATAAACAAGGTGGTGAGAAAGTAAGTATTTTGGGTGAGTAGTACTCTCTAATCACATGTTTTCCACTTCTTTATAGATTGGGTTTTTATACTCTTATGGTCTAATTGGTACTTTTTTGTGTTTGTAGGATGGAGAAAGTAGACATTAAGTTTGTAAGTAGCCAGTTCAAGATTGTGGGTACAGTGCTGTGTGTGTCTGGAGCCATGGCCATGAGTTTCCTATGTGGTCCTACTATAAGCCAGCTTTGGCCTTCATTAGACCCTCCCTCAGAAAACATCAATTCCCTAACTTTCTACATGAAGGGAATCTAGACAAAACTATCACTGGATGCATTTACCTCTTAACAGCTATGACAATCATGTCATCTGCCATGATTGTATAGGTGGAAGCTAAGATCAATTATTATTATGTTTCATGATTAATTAAGTTGAGAGGCTCACAATTCATAGTTATGTTGTAGACTCTTGCCTTGGTTCAATTTGATTTTGTCATCCTCTTTTCCTAGTTTTTAGTGGTTTCTTACTATAATAGAAACATTGGTCTCATTCATGAAGCTCTTTGCTTATATAGTAGTTGTAACTTTGAAGTTTGGGGTATCTAATGAGAGATAGTTTAAACATCACATACTAAGACTTGTTTTCTAAACTAAAAGTATTAAATAGTCAAACTTGTCTTATTTTCCACACTCAATTTTCATATTAATGTGAGATGTTTTAAAATGACCATCTAAGAACTGTAAAATATCTAATTAAAAAAACCCTACATGTTCAAAATGTGGTGCTCTTTTTAATACATTTTCTATCAATGCATTCCAGGCAAAGGCTGGTCGTGATGTAGATTTTAAAGAAGCATTACAAGCTCTTAGGGGAAGCCAATGTGATGTGTCATATGAAGCAACTGAAATCCTGGTCCATATCTTTGTTTGTTCTAGAAATATATATATTTTTCATTCACCAGTATCAACTAGGTCAGCTTCCAATTTCAATTTAAGCTGAAATTTGAGTAAAACTTTGGAGCTAATTAGTTCGAATGAAGACGTTAAAAAAAAAAGTTGATTACTGCTGATATTAGGTTACCAATCTATTGAATATATTATGCAGGAATATATAGAGTTGGAAAATCTGCCCAAGACCAAAATACTTGATTTGTTTCACAAAAAATATACTCTTGCTATCATTGTAAACAATATACTCAACGATTTGTTGGTTCTCCATAATTTATCTACTCATCCATAGTTCCTTTCAATAATCCATTCATCATTTACAACTTCATAATATGTACTATAATTGATGAAATTTTGTTTGTTGAATCTTAATTATTTATCTAGTCATTCTTTACAACTTAACAATTGTATTTTCTATATAGGGTTGGTGTTGGCCTAGCAATATGCCAACAAATTGGTGGAATCAATGGTGTTATATTTTACGCCAATGCAATCTTTGAGACTACTGGTGAGAAGCTACGTTAGGATATTAGATGTTTCTCTTTCATTTCTACTGATATAAATGTGTTCTTTTCTATTTTAGATGTAATATAATTGTTTTGATTAGATAAAGTGGGATAGGGTTCAAATCCGTACAATAAAGAAACAACAAGATCATAAAAAGTAATATTAAGTCGAAACTACAAGTAGAAGGAATTCATAAGAGGTCAAAAGACTTTTGGACTTTAATGCAATATAATTAATTTAGACTTTGTTGTAGGCTATTCTTCGAGTCAGACAACATTAGTTGCAATTGCTATAGTTCAGGTGCCAACAATGGTCAATTCCATATAAGAATATCTTATTTAGTTCCTCTCAATGATCAAACACATTTGTCTTACTTATTAATTAGGAAGTGGTGCTTGGTAGGTGCCAATGACAGTAGTGGGTTCATTGTTGATGGACAAATTTGGTAGGAGACCACTTCTAATGGTATGAGTTAGGTCTTGAATATAGACTATTATAAGGACATTTACTGTATATTAATTTGAACAATAATAAAGAAAACTTTCTTCAAATTACTGCAGGAGGAATGGGTATCAATTGCGTTATTGTTGGATTGTCATTCTACATACTGGTAATTACAATTTCCTATAATTATAACACTTTATGTCCACTAACTCAATTTAATGGGATTTAATTTCATTTACCTGATGCTCATGCAAAAGAAAGTAGCCATTTCTCTTGTTAAATCATCTAAGACTATAAAGGGAATGCCATTGTTGTGTCAATGTGTTTAAAAATGGAACTATTGTTGACAAGCATATATTTTCTATTTGATAATTGAGTTCTAATGTTACTTTAGTCCACAAGTTGGCAGCTGATTTTTCAACATAATTACCAAGTACATAAATTACAAAAAATGACAATTAGATAGAACATCAAACTTATGATGTTTATTTTGAATTATTTCAATCTACCTTATTTTATAGGAATACTCTGTTATTTTATGGTGACTAATCAGGAAAGTACTGTACATACTTCATAAATTCTTTAGGGCTCACCAAATTTTTTTTTGGGTACTATTCATAGATTCGCCATTCGTAGATTCGCCACTAAAGTAATGGCTAATTTATGGCCGACATGTAGTAACCCTAAAGGAATTTAATACTTGTAGAAAAGGGCTTAGGGTTAGGGCTGTTTTATAGTGGTGATGCGAAATAGGTTCTTGCAGCGGTATTGAGCTGTAAGGGATTATAGATTGTAATCAAGTTGTAATCATTGGATTGTAATAATATCAGACTTGCTATTTGGTGGATGTAGCCTAGGGGATTGGGTGAACCCCATTAAATCTTGGCGCCTTGTGTTCTTTTCTGTGTGATCTATTATTTTCTGTTATTGGTTATATTTGCATGTAATTGTTATTTTTTGTCCGTGGTTTAATCCTAACAAGTGGTATAAGAGTGAGGTTATTTTTTTCAGTTATCCTCTATAGGAAAGTCTCATGGTTGAGTGGGAGCGATGGCAGACGAGGGTAAGCTGAGGGTTGATAAGTTTAACAGGCAGAACTTTTAGTTGTGGAAGATGCAAATGGAAGACTATCTTTATCAGAAGGAATTATGGACGTCGTTAGAAGGAAAAGCCAAGAATCAGGGATCTATGTCAAATAATGAATGGGATCTTTTAGACAAAAAGGCACTTGGAAGCATTTGATTATGCCTAGCACCATCAGTGGCATTTAATATTACAAAAACAGAGACGATAGAAGAGTTGATGAAAACCCTAGAGACACTATATGAAAAGCCCTTTGCCTCAAACAAGGTATTTTTCATGAAGCATTTATTTAATAGGAAAATGGCAGATGGTGGATCTATTATAGATAATTTAAATGAGTTTAATACTATTACTAGTTAGTTATCTTCTATGGGTATTAGTTTTGATGAAAAAATTAGGGCTCTCTTGATTTTGTGTTCTTTGCTTGAAAGATGGAATGGCTTGGTAATGGTTGCGAGTAATTCTGTTCTTGTATCTAGTACCCTAAAATGTAAAGATGTGATTGGTGTTGTTTTAAGCAAGGAAACTCATTGGAAATCCTCAGCTCGATCTACATTAGGAAGTTCTTTGAATGCACAAAGCAAGGGTAGAATGACTGAGAGAGGAAGTAACACTGGTAATTGTGGGAAATCAAGAGAGAAATCAAAGGGGAGGAGGTCTTAATCAAGAGGACCAAACAATTGCTAGTACTATGAGAAACCAGGGCACAAAAAGAAAGATTGTTAGAATTAAAAAAAAAATGAAGGAGATAAATCAGATGGAGACAAGAAGGCAAATGTGGTAAGTAAAAAATCCGAAGAGGATGCTTTGCTTCTATCTTTAGAAAGTGTTGATGATTCATGGGCTTTAGATTCTGGTGCTTCATTTCATGCTACACCTCATAGAGGTTATTTCATTGATTATGTCCAAGGGGATTTTGGACTTGTTTATTTGGGGGATAATGAATCTTATCAAATTGTTGGAAAGGGAAAAGTTAAGATTAAGTTGTAGAATGGGAATCATTGGCTACTACATGAGGTAAGACATGTTCCAAGGCTAAGTAGGAATTTAATTTCAGCAGGGCAACTCGGTGATGAGGTTTGTGTAGTTACTTTTAATGATAAAAATTGGAAAGTTTCAAAAGGTTCCCTTGTAGTAGAAAAAGGTGTGAAAGTAGGCACCTTATATCTTTGTATGGGTCATATTGTTCCTTCGGCTTTGATTGTTTAAGAGAAAAATGAATGTTCAGGAACAATTGCTGCAGTTGAGCAGGGAGAACAAATAGTTGCTGTAGATTATGATACAATGTTGTGGCACAATAGACTTGGGCACATGAGTGAGAAAGGTATAAAAGTAATTCATTCAAAGAAAGTTTTACCAGGTCTAAAATGTGTTAATATGGATTTTTTATAAGTTGTGTGTATGGAAAATAAAAGAGAGTGAGTTTTGTGAAGATTGGGAAGGAAAAAAAGAAGAAGAAATTAGAGCTTGTGCATATCGATTTATGGGGACCAGCTCAGGTATCTTCCCTTGGTGGCTCTCATTATTATGTTACATTTATTGATGATGCAACAAGAAAAGCATGGGGTTTATTTCCTTAGATAGAAATTGAATGTATTTCAAACTTTTAAGAAATGGAAATGCTTGGTTGAAAATGACATTGGTAAGAAATTAAAATGTCTTAGATCTGATAATGGTGGTGAGTATTACAGTCATGAATTTGAAGATTATTGCTCCACTAATGATGTTCATAGATAGAAAACTATTCCAAGGACTCCATAGGAAAATGGAGTGGCTCAACGTATGAATAGGACTATAATGGAGTGTGCAAGGAGCATGAGGTTGCATGCTGGGTTGCCCTTACACATGTAAGCAGAGGTTATCAATACTACGGCATATTTGATTAATAGAGGTCCCTCTACTCCTTTGGGTTATGGTATTCCAGAGGAAGCATGGACTCGTAAGAAGGTGAGTTATTCTTTTCTCAAAACCTTTGGCTGTGAAGCATTTTCTCACATAGATTCTAAAAATAGAACCAAGTTGGAAGCTAAGTCAAAGAAATGTGTATTTGTTGGATATGGTATTAATGAATTTGGTTATAGGCTTTGGGATTTTGAAAATTAGAAAATTGTAAGAAGCAAAGATGTCATATTCAATGAGAAAGTGTTGCACAAAGATTTGTTGCAGCAACATGAGAAGAAAGAAGATGATTATGTAGTGCTAGATGATACTCCAAAAGCTAATGTTTCAACCATTCCTCATGATGTGCAACAACTGCAAAAACAAATACCACACACACTGGTGAATGTTAGATGGTCAACAAGGCAAATTAGACCTCCACAAAGATTTTCTCCCTCTTTGTATTCAATTTTACTTACTGATGCTGGTGAACCAAAATGTTATGATGAAGCTATGCAGGTGGATACTAAGATTCAGTGAAAGTCTGCAATGAAAGATGAAATGGACTCTTTGCTGAAGAATACGACATGGGATTTATGCACGTTGCCTATAGGTAAAAAGGATTTAAAAAATAAGTGGGTTTATAGGTTGAAAGAAGAGGAAGGAGGTAAGAAAAGATTTAAATCCAGGTTAGTTGTGAAAGGATTTTCATAGAAAAAGGGCATTGATTTTGATGAGATATTTTCTCCTATTGTTAAGATGACTTCTAGCTATACTATTTTAAGTCTTGTGGCTACTAAAGATTTTCATTTAGAGCAACTTGATGTTAAAACAACCTTCCTTCATGGTGATTTGGATGAAGAGATATATATGGCTCAGCTATGGGGATTTGAGGTCAAAGGTAAGGAGAACTTAGTGTGCAAATTGAAGAAAAGTTTATATGGCTTAAAGCAAGCACCTCAACAATGGTATCTAAAATTTGACAGTTTTATGCATGAGCATGGTTACAGTAGGTGCCATTCAAATCATTATGCTTATTTTAAGAGATTGGATGACGAAAACTACATTATTTTATGTTTATATGTTGATGATATGCTTGTAGTTGGGTCTAACATGGATCATTAAGGGGCTAAAATGACAATTAGCACATGTATTTTCTATGAAAGATTTTGGGGTAGCAAAAAAAATCCTTGTTATGAAGATTCACAGAGATAGGAAGAATAGAACATTGGTGCTATCTTAGGCTGATTATGTTGAGAAGGTGTTGCAATGTTTCTCTATGGAGAATGCTAAAGTTGTCAGCACACCTTTACCTGGTCATTTGAAGTTTACTAAGGAGATGTGTCCTAAGACACAATAAGAGGAGGATAAGATGTCCAAGGTACCCTATGCTTCAGTTGTAGGAATCTTGATGTATGCTATGGTATGTACTAGGCCATATATTGCACATGCAGTGGGAGTCATTAGTAGATATATGACACATCAAGGAATTGAGCATTGGAATGTAGTCAAATAGATTCTCAGATATTTGAGAGGAACATCCAATAAGTGTTTACACTTTGGGGGCTCTACTATTGATTTACAGGGCTATGTTGACTTAGACTTGGTAGGGGATATTGATACCAGGTGCAGTACTACAGGTTATGTCTTTATTATTGTTGGGGCAGCCATGAGATGAGTTTCTAGGTTACAAAAGGTTCATGCTTTATCCACTACAGAGGAAGAGTATGTAGCTACTACAGAGGCAGCCAAGGAGATGATATGGCTTCAGTTCTTCTTGGAAGAATTGGGACATCTTGAGAAGGATAATTATTTTTTCATAGATAGTCATAGTGCCATTCATCTTGCAAAGAATTCAGCTCTGCATTCAAAGACCAAACACATATAGTTGCGGTACCATTTCATTCAGTCAGTTTTGGAGGATGGATAGTTAACACTGGAGAGGATACATGCAAATGAAAATTTAGTAGATATGTTGACAAAGGTAGTAACAAGGGAGGAGCTGAACTCCTCTTCAGCTTCAGTTGGTCTTCTAAACTGAACATGAATAAAAGAACAGTAAAGTCCAAGGTGGTTTGATCCAGTGGGAGTCTCATGGTGTAGTGGCATAGCTACATGATCAGTCTCCAAGTGGGAGATTTTTGTTTAGTGTGGAGCCTAATTAGTCCCCAAGTGGGAGATTATTAGTTTATGGTGAGTGATTAGGAAATTACTGTACATACTTCATAAATTCTTTAAGGCTTAGGGCATCACCCCAAAATTTTTTTTGGGTACTATTCATAGATTCTCCATTTGTAGATTCACCACTAAAGTAATGGCTAATTTATGGCTGACATATAGTAACCCTAAAGCGATTTAATACTTGTATAAAAGGGCTTAGGGTTAGGGTTGTTTTATAGTGGTGATGCAAAATAGGTTCTTGTGATAGTATTGAGCTGTAAGGAATTATAGATTGTAGTCAGATTGTAATCATTGGATTGTAATAATATCAGACTTGCTGTTTGGTGGACGTAGCCCAAGGGATTGGGTGAACCACATTAAATCTTGGTGCCTTGTGTTCTTTTTTGTGTGATCTATTATTTTTTGTTATTGGTTATATTTGCACGTAATTGTTATTTTTTGTTCTTGGTTTAATCCTAACACACTCTAAACAATCTATTTTACAGTTGATTGGGAGTAGGCTAGCTTTGATTGGTCTATTGGTGAGTATTACATCATTAACTAGGCAATATTTTATTCAGATCTGAATAATTCAGTATCCATTTTTGATAAAAATGATTGTTTATAACATCTTCTTGTATTTATGTTGTACATACCTATATTGCAACATTTTCATTAGGGGTTAGCAAAATTCCATGGGTTATAATGTTTGAGGTTAGTTCTCATTAGAAAAGTGAATTGACTAGGTTAAGAAGAGAATGTAGCAATGAAGTCAATCTATCAGTAAACACTAATGAATCAAAACTTCCTACCTTATCATTTCTTTTTAGTTTAGTACCCAACTCTTTTGATTACCAGAGGCTAGACATTATTCTTGAGAAGAATGGACCTCATGATCATTATAAAGAGACTTTTATTTAATGAGAAGACCCAATGTCTTACGGATTAGTTCCTTTGTACACCCTCATCCTCACCCACCTTGAAAATATCTAGAGAGCTTTTCTTCTAAATCATTCTTTCATTTAGACTCTTCATTCTCTAAGGAATTTAATGTTTATATCCCACTTCAATCATCCTCAACACCCTTGTGTGATCCTTGGATCATTAGGAATGCCTACCCCTAGCTACAGATGCATGTACCCTACCACTATAGAATCTCTCTATCAATAGTTGAGCTTTGAAACATGGGTTATAACTTAATCCCTAGGCCACATTAATTTAAAAAAAATCCTTAACTATGAAATAGATAAAGCAATTTAGTAAACCAATTAGTTTTGGAGCTTGCAAGTGTTCTCCAAAAGTTTTACACCACTAATATAGACTGAAAAGACAATTCTACAATGAAATTCTGGTAATTGAACTTTAGTCTTTAGGTCACATTAGTCAAAATTGAACCCAACCTTCCAAATATTAAAAGAAATTATATCAATAATCAATGGTTTATTTATATTGATAATCAATTTATATGAATTTCATAATATGTAGATTTATCTGTGTTTGGTTTGATGTAGATATTTCTTATAAATATGAAGGGCAACACTGGCAACTTGGTGTCTTTTTTTGCTTGGTTTGGTGGTTGGCTTGTTACAGTTATTTTTAATTCTCTTGTCTTGGAGTCCAACAGGTTAGATCAATGAAATAATTTGCTCAAGTTTTCCTATTTTGATACCGTCTCTCATTAGTTGTAAGAGTGCTTGAATGGAGAAATGTTAGATGTGTTTTGATTTCTTTTTGGGAGGTTTCTAGATTTCGTTCTTGCAATCTATTAGTATAGCTTTCTTCCTTTGTGATTTATTATTTTGATGCATCACAGAGTATGCTGTCAAAATTTTGTGATCTATGTATCAAACTTTTCTTATCTAGCTCAGTATCTTCAATATAGATAATAATTCAAATTTTTAAGGTCTTTAATGTAGATCTATAGAGTATGACTGTTGATTTTTTTGAATTTGAATGCTCTTGAAATTGTTTGCATTTATTTTATCTGTGTCAACATTTTCTATGATCCATTATCACCTTGTCTTTTCTAGATCATTGTTTCAATAATGCATTATAGAGTATGATCCATGTTCTTACAATCCATCATTAGGATTATTATTATTTTTTAATTCATTATATTGATGGGTGTTTGAACTCTTTGAAAATCTTTATTATAGACCAAGAAAGTAAGACTTCCTAATTTGTTTTCAGATTCAATTATTTTTATCATTTTTTCCTATCAATATTTTAGATCATGTTCTATGATCTACCATCACAACTTTCATGTTCTCTAACTTCCTATCTTGATCATGATAGATAATGGAGTATGTGTCATTGCCATAATGTCTTGTTAATAACTCATAAATATTGATGCAAAAGAGATTTATGAAGTCATATCAAAATCTTTGAAATTCATTAAATTTTGAGAAAAATAGTGTACACTAAGTGAACTACTTATAAACAGAATATTTATTCGCTTTGAATTTTCATTTTTTGAGTTGATTGTGTATTTTTGTAAACTCAAAATTAGAAATCATAGCTTTATCTATCTTCATAGCTTTTCTCTTTTCTATCTCATTATCTTGTCTGATCCATTATAAACTTGACCACACTCATATGAAAAAGTCTTAATTTGTATCTTAAATAGGAAAGCTTGTAGACTTGATTGCAGGTATCTTTGAAATTATATTGATGATCTAGCATGACTTTTTGTTTCTTTTCAAGCTCACTATACTAAATGATACATCATGGCAGTTCTCTTTTTCACTAATTCATTGTCTAGATTATAGATTCTAAAATATGAATTGCAAAGTCGATGCAAAAATTTTATACACGGTCAAAGTGAACTGTCCTCATTCTATTGATTTTTTTTGGTGTTTATTTTATAGGAAGAGTATTTGGGGTCGTTCAATGTGATGACATTCTAACTTGTGTCTTTTCAGAACTTATTTAAACTAACCAGGTAAAAATGAAGCTTAAAGGCCACCAAAAGAAAATTATAGGCTTGGCATTTTCACACACTTTGAATGTATTGGTATCTTCTGGGGCCAATGCCTAGGTTTGTCTTCATTTTGTATATCCATTGCCATCTGATTTTGTACATTTACATGTTTATAGATTCAAATTACTAAATATTTGGCCAATGTTCTGATAGCACTATTTCTTGAGTATTGATAGATGGGAGAAGCGAAAGTCAAGATTCTTACAAGTGCAGATAGGAAGATCATCACCACCAGTTGGGGATACAAGAGTACAATTCCATAATGATCAAGTTCACTTGTTGGTTGTTCACGAGAGCTAGCTTGCTATTTATGATGCTTCTAAGTTTGACTATTTGCATTATGTAAGTCTTTGTCAACAATTTAGAATTCAAATTTAGTAAGTGATAATGATATAAGCTACCTTCTCTATATAAGTGTAAATTGATATCACATTTTTTTGTACTGTAGTGGACACCTCATGATTCTCTATCTACTCCCATTTCAAGTGCGGTATATTCATGCAACAACCTTCTTGTAGTTGCAGGCTATTGTGATGGTGTTGTTGGAGTATTTGATGCAGAGAACTTGAGGCCATGCTGTTGTATTACACCTTCTACATATTTAGCTTTAGGCATGAATAGGTAAGTTGGCCTAGGGAGGAAAAAGTTATGTTATGTATGGATAAATAGATCCCCAAGTATTTTATGATTTAACTCAAAATGTATCCTTTGATTATTCATACACTGTCTATCCTCTAATAATTGCATCACATCCATTTGACTCAAATCAGTTCGCTCTTGGAATGATTGACGGAGGAGTTTATGTCATTGAGCCTTCAGAATCAATAGGAAAGTGGGGTGTGGGACCTCCTCTAGATGATGGTACTTTTGGATCAAATCCAACATTAAGCAATCAAGGTTTAGAACCAGCTCCAAGGTAGTTCATCATATTAGAACATGGCAAATGGTGCCTTGTACTACCTTTTTATGTTTATCACTTACACCTGCAACTCCACAATTGATATTGATGATAGTCTCTTGCCCTCACCATGCCCCTTTCGATATATCAATCTTGTAACTTGTATATATATATTCAAGAGAATGGTGCTTCTTTGTGCATAAGTTTGAGCTTTTAGAGAAAATCATTCACTTATGAACATTCCATCAAAGATGATGTATACTGAGGATATGGCTTTTCTAGCTATTAAGTGGAAGTTTCACATTTTTTGAACATTCAAATAACTTTATTGTTATTGATGTAGCTGAACTACGAGTGCCTTTTGTGTTCTTGACAAATGATAAGCTTTCAAATTTTGTGAAGCCATTACAGATGCAAATGAACTACAACTAGTGAGGTGTCAATTTTAAGGCAATTTTTGTTTCTATAGTACAATTTAATTGCTAGAAATAGGCTCAATGATTGAGTGCATTTTAATATTATGTCCTGGATGCTCTTGCCAAGGAATTGATCAAAAAGCAACCAAATAAAGGTTATAGTTATATATGTGTTCTTATGATGATGTGATTGGGACTGTAAGTTTTTTTGTCACATTTATCTATTTGAAAAATAAAGATTAGTTAGTGTTATTGACTTTCATTCCTGATAAATAATTCTTTCCTAATTTTATTTTTCCCTATAGTCTTCACATGCAATGGTGTCTCAAGAACCAAAATTTAGATGGGCTGTGTCAATTATTGCAAAGGCTTTGCTCCCATAGGAGCCTTTTAAACTGCACAAAATTTGATTCTAAAGCATAATTGCTCGATGGAGACTCAGGATATCGTGCACATTTCTTCCTCCTTCCCATTTTTTTGTATGAAATAAATCATGTGATATGAATGAAACAATGGTGTGGAGGTAGAAATGTGCATGATACCCTAAGTCTCATGCACTGAGCAATTATGCTTTAGAATCCAATTTTGTGCAGTTTAGAAGGCTCCTATGAGAGCAAAGCTTTTGCAATAATTGGGATAGCCCGTCTAAATTTCTACCAAGCATTGGTCTCAATTTTGACCAACATGTCTTCCCTTTTCCATCGAATGTATGGTACTGTCGTAGAAAATTAAGGGGTCTTGGTCGCAATTTTGACAATGGTTGAAAGGGATCTTGGTTGCAATTTTGATGATGGTTGGTCTTTTTTGCTATAGAACGTTTGGCTTTACTGTCAAAAAATTCAAGGGGTGTACATCAAAATTTTGACCAGCAAAGGACGCAAATGAGGAAATAAGAGTTCAAGCTGGACTAAGGAAATCGATGAAACTCGCATCGGTAAGTCGACCTTTTTGAAGTTGAAATTTTGACGCATAATTATTGTGATGAAAAATTGACTAAAAAAGATCAACGACAAGTTTAGTCATCTATTCGACCAACTCTGGTTGCAATTTTGACCTTTTCTCATCGAAATTTAGGGCTAAATTTACTAGTGTAAAATCTACTTCTTCTAATCCACCTAGTATTTCTTTGATGAACATAATCTTTCACATAGCGATGCTATCTTATTTGTGAATCCAATCCATTAGAATTAGATCTGCACAAGTTCCAACTTTATCCTCATTTAGTCTAAAGATCAATTCATAGTTAAAATATCTCTAACCCATTATCACTTCAAATCCAAGTCTAGATAGTCATCCAGATGGTATAAAATACAATTACACTTCTTAGGCTTGATAGCTCATATGAACATTTGTTTATTTCTAGACACATGGAGCACACAATTGTCAATTTCCATTTTTAGCAGCAAACATATGATAGAAAGTGAATATGACCCCTATAAATTTTAAGTCTACCCATATGTCACTTTCATCAAATTCCATCAAACCTATGACATCTCTCGTAATCATGACCAATGATCCTAATTTTAAAGAAACCCATTTTTACCAAAAAATAGAATGACAAAGAGAAACCTAAAGGTGACATATTGAGGAGACAAAGAACAAAAATGAAAGAATATGAACTAAAAACTTAAAACAAATATATGCTAAATTTAAGGGGGAAATAAAGAAACATCAAGGCCACCAACAAACATAGGGTAAAGGTATATAACTAAACTCGACAAACCAAATTAAACCACTAAATGTGGATGCAACCCTTATGAAAATATTAAGTATATGATTAAACAAAAAGGGAAAATTTTAAGAAGTAAATATGAAGGATGAGCAAACAATAAATAAACTATTAGGAAATTCCAAAAGAATAAACAAAGGAAAACAAGAGGAAAGAAGAGGAATGTCAATGAGAGAAAAAAAAACCAATGTTAGGCTATTAAAAACTAATCAAAAGTAACAAGGATGATCAAGAATATTGAGTAAGAGGGAGGTCCTAATTCTATAATATTGATTTATTAGGTTCCCCTTACATTAGTTTTACTAGTTGAATTCATGCCCTATTTAATATTTAAATAATTATCTCTATTTTATCATAATTCTAAGGTTTAGGATCTAATTAGTATCTCAATCTGCTTTTCATCTGCCCCCAAATTCATTAATTAACCAACAAATAGGTTTCCCTATTAGAATATGTCATTTATGGTAAATTATTTGAGATTTTATAACAATTATAGATCCCTCCCATGTTTGGAGTTAAATTTTCAATTAGAAGTCATACAAGTTCTTATTGCATTTATTATAGTTTAGAAGTCCCCTTCAATTGCTATTTTTTTTAGTTGCAACTTTTGACATAAGAGTAAACCCTCTACTAGGGAATTGATTTCCCTTATAATTTGTCTCTACTCTTAAGGGCATAAAAGGGCATAACAATTTTGGCACAAAGTCCTCCATTCCAATAATAAATTATGAAAAATATGCCACCCAGCTCAGGATTTCCCCTTGAACCTAAAAAAATTCCCTATTTTATTTATTCACTAAATAACTAATTATTTATTAGTCTAAAACTACATTAACCTACTAACTAAAGATATTTATTTTCCAACATCACCCAAAGACTCCTCTTGAGTTTATAGTCTAAACTTAGCTATTATTCATGTTGTCTACCTAGAATAATACCTTTTACAACTTAAAAGCATAAATGTTACAATATCTATGCATTCTATGACACTAAGTGACACATATAAATTTTAGAACACACATTACAAATTTAAATGCCCATGATTCAAAGTTGAGACATAATTATATAAATTGTAAATATAAAAATTAAGAAGTACATGATAGATGCTATCTAATCCCAACACATAGAAAGTATAGTTAAAGTATCATTATATTTAGTAATGTCAGTATATTTACCTTATTTATGTGGTTTATCTCCTAAAATTAGATAGTTGATCTGTGTGGTGTTTCTTCTTTAAGGATTGTATTGTGAATGAGTATACCACTAATGTTAGAAGAAGGTATATTCATCTCAAGGATTAATATATACAAGGATAATCACCATAATAGATGGTCCAAAAGTAACAAATGTAGAATTACTTACAAGATAATATGCCTTGTTTACATACAGGACATACCTACATACATACATACATACATACATACATACATAGACACACATTACTATATTCACCATACAATGATGATAAATATCCATTACACATGATATAGAATCTATCATCCATTCTAGGCATCAGGTCACAAGGTTATATATATATAAAGTTACACAAAAAAATACACGAATGAGGTCACTTGTAGTACCTTAAATAGGTCACAAAATATGTATCATCATAGTCATAGTGAAATTGTATAAAATTTGGTTAGGAAAGATAATTCATCAATGATGGGATAATTAACATGATAAATGGAAAATGATAAATAATGTTATCTTAGAAACCATAAAGTTAAATGTAATTTGTAAACCCAATGCAAGGGTAATTAGGGTAAGATACACAAATAATCTTTGAAGAAAGAATAAATTAATGAAGAAAAATGGAAGAGGAAACTTAAATATAAATATAGGATGTGAAACTAATAAGCTATAGATCTCAAAACTCTAGTGAGATGATAAATTATAGAAATGATATTAGGTCATTCAAAGAATAGTCAAACTCATAAAAAAATTAAAAGAAATAAAATTTTCTTAGCTATGATTTTAGATAAATATAAAGACACATTAAATAAGAATATAATAACCAAAACCTAATGTGTATATTTAACAATGCTTAATATATTTTAAAAATTAATGTTAAGATACAAAATCAAATACACTAAACAGATGTACATTCTTGATTCTAACTAATGTTTCTTATGGTATGATACTTTTTCATCTTTATTGAATTTTCAAATTATATACTAAACTAGTACTTTTGGGGGAATTAAATACATCTATGCCTTATTTGTTGGTGTAGATCTAGTTTTGTTTCTACTCTTGATCTAAGTAAATGTGTTTCTCTATTCTATTTCTTTCCAAATTAATCTTTTTTTAAATTGGTAATGATAATTTATTTTCCAAATTAATCTTTATTTGTTCTACTCTTTTCTAATATATAAGGCTAGAAATATTTAGAAATACCTTTAAATATTATCACTAATATATCAAGAGAAGATGTTTTAAATATTGCACTCATAAAAAATACCTGTAAATGTTTGTGTACAATACTCTTCAATCCTATATAGGATGCTATGATAATCATGAAGATCTAGATTATTATTATTGAACCAATTGAATATTTTTGTTCACGATTAATTAAAAAATAAGAAGATTAAAAAATAAGAAGACATGAGACTAATGCAATTGATTTCCTTTAAATATTATCATTTATTATAAAATAGGAAAAGTATTCAAGATGGATAAACAATGGTAGCAATTGACCAAAGTTACAATTTACATTTTAAAAATTCAATTATCAAGTCCATAAACATGAAAATAATCCTAAGTAGAAAAATGATCAATTAAAGATGGATTAAACCTCCCTTGGAATAGGTGTGCAAGAAAGTGTCAACTATAGAATGTAAGTGAATTTCTTGAGGTGTGTGATATAACAATAAAGTCATTAATAAATGTGTGATCTTAACTTTCCATAAGACTGTGTCATTTGTCAATATCTCCATGTTTAGAGACATTTACTAGAAATAAACTTAAAAGTGTATTAAAAAATTGAATGCCCATACACATTTTATCAATGAAAATTTATTTTCTTACTATAATATAGAGTTAAATTATATAGATATAATCATTTTGATTCATAAAAAGTGATGAAACAATCTAATTTTAAATTTTATTACATTTTATAAAAATAAATTCACTTCAAATTTAGAATAAATAATTGATTTTCAATTAGTGAAAAGAATAATTATGAAAAATTAATATAATTTTAATAGTTATTCATCATTCAAACATTAATATAAAATAAAATAAATTTATGACTAGAACATCCTATTTCTACTCATAATTTCAAATGTTGACCATAAATCATGTCACAATGTACTATTCCATATAGGTACCATGATTTGATTATTATTTCTTTTAATCACAATACACTATACTATCCAAAGTGCTACATTATAATATAGTATTTTAGTTGGCCAAACAAATCTTTGGACCTAGGATATAGATGTAGATGAACTTCCCTTATTTCCTGACTTTATCTCAATTACATTGCTTTCAATTTTAATAAAAGGTGAGATATCTATTGGTAGCTGAAAAGTTTTAGGTGTAATAAGAAATGCACTTCTGATTGCATGTAATCTATCAACTACATTAGTCATATTAGGCCGCTCTTGAGGTGAATTCCTTGTGCAAATCAACCCAATTTCTATAATTTGGGTAAGGCATTCCATCACCATTGATGTCCTTGATTCATGAGCATCTATAAGCAAACAATCATCCAACACATCTGGTATTCTTTTTGGAAAATGTGCTTTTGTCCATTCTTGCAGATTAATTCCTTTGCTGAACATGTCATTTATTGGTCTTTTCCTTATCAACAATTCTAATATTAAAATTCCATAACTATAAACATCTCCTTTTGTAGAAGGATTTCCGCCTATTCCATACTCTATATTAAAAAAATATGAACAAGGATTAGTGACTCATAAAATCATTGAAAGAATCCAATAGTTTACAAGATAAATAAAGGAAACTAGTGAAATGTATAATGCAATAATAACAAGAAACTTGTACCTGGTGCAATGTAGCCAATAGATCCTTTAAGTGCATTTGTAGAGGTCAAGGAATCCATAGAATTGTTGAGAATAAGTTTTGAAATGCCAAAATCTGCTATATATGAAGTCATATCATCTCCTAATAGAACATTGCTAGGCTTCAAGTCACAGTGAATCAATTGAACAACGCAATGATGGTGAAGGTATGCAATTCCTTCTGCTATTTCTATAGCTATCTTGATCCGATCACTCAGATTTAATTTGCATCTACCTCCATCACAAGGATACAACCACCTCTCTAAACTTCCATTTGACATGAATGGAAGAATTAAGGCTTTAAAATCAAGGTTGGAACATACTGAAATGATTTTAATTACATTGCGGTGTCGAAGTCTCTTTAATGCATTGCATTCTCTGTTGAAAATTTGGTGACTATGTTCATCTTGCAACTTGAGAACTTTAACAGCAATACTTGTACCATCATTTAAGATCCCTTTATAAACAGACCCAAAACTACCAACTCCTATAAGATTTATATCATTGAACCCGCTAGTTGCATCTACAATTTCTTCATATGAAATTTTTGGAGGCCATACTTTCAGAGCAGCAGTACTCAAATGCTTGCATCTATAGGAAAATGCTATCAATAGAAGAGACATGATCAAAATTGCAATTCCAACTACAGTAGAAATAATCACCTTTTTAGAAAGTAGTGAATGCTTGTGTTTGGAATGAGAGCATGGTGGTAAGTTTATCCATCCACCACAAAGGCCGGGATTTTCCATAATCTTAGAATCATCAAGTGTTGCAAAAGCTCCTTCCTTCAGGACCTCTCCAGTTAACCTGTTTGAAGAGAGGTTGAGATATTGGAGCATTTTCATCTTTTTCAAATCCACTGGTAATGTGCCTGACAAATTATTCCATGAAAGATCCATGTACTTTAGATTCTCCAAATCTGCTAATGATGCGGGGATTAACCCTTCAAAAGAATTTCTAGAAAGATCCAGGTATTCCAGTGCATTGCAACTTGACAATGCTTTAGGAATGCCTCCAGAAAAATTGTTATGCGAAACATCTATAGCTAAAACCATAATCATTTTGCTCAATTCCAAAATAGGACCTTGTAGTGAATTTCTCGAAACATTGAAATAGAATTGGAGATTCTGAAGACCGGAAACTCCAGCTGATATAGTTCCAGTGAGTTTGTTGTGCGCCAAGTCCACCATTTCTAAAGTCTTGCATCTCCCTAAACTGGCAGGTATTTTCCCTGATAGTTGATTGTGATGAAGATGAAGCCTTCTTAATTGTGAAGCTTGCCAAGACTTTCCGGAATTCTCCCTGAAAGCATGTTCTGGCTAAGTGACAACAATCCAAGCTTTTTTGACTCGCCCAAACTCTCTGGAATTCTCCCCTGTAAATTGTTAGTATTCAGAAACAACCTTTCCAAATTTGGAAGTTCACCAAGTGTAGATGGAATGGTCCCGTTAAGTCTATTTTCTGCTAGGGCTAACAATGCCAAGTTTGTGAGATTACCAACCTCATATGGTATGTTCCCCCAAATATCATTAGTGTGCAATGATAAAATTGAGAGTGACTTTGAAAAGCAACCAATTGAAGTGGGCAAGACACCAGTGAGATGATTAGATCCCAAATTAAGTACCTCCAAGCTGGAACAATTAGTTAACATTATTAGAATAGACAAACCACTCACAAAATGATTTCCCCACAAAACTAACCGTCTCAGCTGCAACATTTTCCCAAACAGGAGGGGCAATGTGCCGCTCAATTGATTGTCATCCAAATCCAACACTTGCAGCTGAGTCCAATTACCCACTGAGCTTGGTATCTCTCCACTGAGTTGGTTTCCCCCCAACATCACTTGTTGCAGCTCTGAAAGCCTTCCAAACTGCCATGGAATTGGGCCGTCAAAGTGGTTATGAGATAGATCTAATATTTGGAGAAGAGTGCAATTTGAAAGCGCCACAGGGATCAATCCTGTTAAGTTGTTGATGGCCAAGCCAAGCAAATTAAGTTGACTAAGCATACCCAACTCAGCAGGAATACCACCTTGGAGTGCATTGATGGACAAATCAAGCATAGTTAGAAATGACATGTTTCCTAAGAAAGGTGGGATAATACCTGCCAATCTGTTTGCCTTTAATACCATGTTTTCTAAATTTGATAGAAGACTCAGTTCAGAGGGAATGCTTCCACTTAGATTGTTATGTGCCAGTTTGAGAGATTGTAAAGAACGACATCCTCCTAGAGCAGATGGAATGTGACCTTCCAATTTGTTTGCACACAAGCGAAGCACTCTCAAGCGATGAAGCCATCCAAGCTGATATGGGATATGGCCCTCCAAGCTATTATTGTAAAGACCCAGTACTCTAAGGAAGGAAAGATTAGCAAGAGAGGGAGAGATGGGGCCATATAATCCCATACCTGTGAGATTCAATGAAACCACACGCTGTCCACGAGAAGAGCAGATAATGCCAGTCCAGTTGCAGAAGCTGTGATTTGGAGACCAATCAGACAAGGAATTAAATGGGTCCAAAAAGAGAGCAGATTTGAAGGCAATTAGAGATTGCTGATCAGAATAATTAGATGGCATTGCAGAGAGACAAGAAAAGAGTAGCAGAGGAACCACCATCTTCATTTTCATCTTCATCATTATCATCATTCTTAGATCGCCCACTTCAACACCCATCAGATAAAATGAAATAGTTGAAATGGTCGCTTTTATAAATTTGTCACAACAAGTCCTCAACAACACGCAAAGAGACTTTGACGTGACGAGAAGGGCACTGCATTTCTCTCACGGACTTGCGAGAATGAATGCGCGGATTGAGCCGTCGGTCAGGTGGAATGACTGCATAAGAAGTTCCCATAAAAAATAAGATGGTGATTCGTGTTCTTACTCGTTTTTTCTTTCGCGTGCGAGAAAACTGATCGTTACCTGAAGATGAGCCGCACATGATTGTCTTTACAATCGTTGTCAAGTTAAACACGATGCTAAGTAGGAGATATCTTTCACACTAATTTAAATCGTAATATTGCAACTTGTTGGTATTGTAACTCATTAATATTTTAATTTATTCATTCATGTTCATACAAATCTATGAATGGAACACTTAATACTTATTGGATCTAGTCGAATTTATTGATCTATGTTTCATATGTTAATATTTCTTGTGAGAACTAATGGAACACTTAGCCTTCATTGGATCTTGGTGAAACTGAGGAGATATTTGGTCCTACTCCAGCTTAAGCATGCTTAACTACTAACTTTCTTCTATGGTTAAACTCACTCAACTTGCAATCCCATTTGCAAAACTTTCACCAAATGTTGAGTCTTCTGAACCATTTATTAGAAAGGTCCTCAAGCTCATCAATTGATAAGTAGGAGATATTTTTCACAAGTTAAATTTTGTATGAGCCTCCCAAATCAATTGGATCAATGTATTCAATATATGTCAATACACATTTTTATGGATGCACTTATCCTTCTTACAAAATGCACATTCGAAAATGTGGAAATTAAAATAGATTTTCCTAAAAAAAATCATTCTTTTAATACATCATATCGAAAGCTTAAGACATGCCCATTATTATAACATTACCAATGTTTATTCCAATTAAAATTATCACTTTAACTTTCAATAATTTGATTGTTAACACACTACCATTTGACACTAGGAAACTTCTTATTGCTAGCATACTTAATATTCATTAAGAGTCATTTCAATAGAATTATTACACTTTAACTACTTTCCCTTCTATGTATTAAAAGATTCTTTTTAGATAATCTTTTTATGATATAGTATTAATCCTGTATTTATATCAAAGCACTTCCATTGACATAAGTACACATTGTCAAACCTTATTTGCTCTTTCTAATTGCATTATCTTGATTTTTTCTAAAGATGTTAGAAACAATAAATTTGATGCATGTGTTGTAATCACTATAATTCATGAGAGCACATCCCTCACGATTTATTTCAAAAAAATTAATGTTGCCTATTTTTTTAACCCTTATATTCCCTGTTTATACTCTCGTATCTGTAATATAGTTCTACTAAGATCATTCTAATTATAACATTTGGAAAATTTAAGGTCGTCTAATGAAATTCCTTTATTATATATGTTCGATGCATTCCACATATGAGTTGAACCGTGGATTAATTTCAATAATCAACAATTTTTAAACTCATTTTAATGCGATACAAATATTCTATGTCATTGGATTGTTTGCATTTTTTGTTCACCAATAAAAGACATGAGCTTGAAATTGCATTTTGTTCAATATTTATGAATATCATAAACAAGTGTTTGTTCATGTCTTTGTTATCTTTTGTTCATTAGCTTCCACATATTATTTCTTTTTTTTTCAATGCTTCAACATATATAATGGTGTTCATCGATGTCCAAATATGTTGTCTTATATCTTTGTAGTGCCTACCCTATTTTTCTTTCAGTTATATTGCCAAACACTTTTACATCAATTTTTATGTTATGTTTTTCAATGTAGTAGTACTTGGTTACCGAGATGGATTGATACCATCTTCATGATTTGTTTATATATATGATGAGATACTTCATACTCGAGGTATTTCTTGTGTTATCATGATTCATGGTTATTCATGTGATGTTGTTTATATGATTTTATATAATGATTACACTTAAGACTATGATGGTGTGCTATATTGATTATGGATACTTACTCCATACTTGCATGTGTCTATTTTACTTTTCTGTTTGTTGTGACTGATGTGGTTGAAGGAGGGATTTGTAGTCACCTTCTAGTCAGGATCTACATGATGTACCACTCCTTGCCATTGCATATTTAGTTTTTGTGTGTGTGCGCACGCACACGCGTGCATAACTTTAATGCATGTTGCAGGTATTGGGCATCGACTTCCTTGAATTGCTAGGATGAGCATGCCCTATTGCAATATCTCAATGGTAAAAGAAGGGAGATAGTTTTCAAGTCTAAATCTCAACCTCGAGCCAATTTGTCTTGTGGTAAAGGACAAGTATCTAATTCTTTACCCTTAATAATTCATCAAGGTGACATGAATTTGATGACTTACGCCTTGAGTTTGATTTTATATTTTGTCTGGTTGTTGAGTATCTTTTGAGTACATGACTTACTTTGTGACTTTAAGTGTCATTAGTTAGCCAAAAAAATTAAATAAGTTAAATATCTAAATGGAAAAGTTTAGGAAGGAAATATTGTCTTACCTTATTTAATTAATTGAGAATTAATTAAATTAAAGCATTAAATTAAGACTTAGTTAAAAGGTAGATAACTTTAGAACTAACAATAATTAAATATGTCAAAAATTAATGTTGGTAAAATAATAATAATTTTATTTTAGCCTATGTAAATTTAGAAGTTACTTTTAAATAACAAGAGTAAATATGAATTGTAATATCCATAATAATATTCTCTAACAGCAGGTTGCTAAATTAATACAAGTGGAAATAAAAATACAAATAAATATAAAAAGGTACTAAGTGTGCATGAAATATCCAATTAATTTAAAAAAAAAAAAAATAAATTAAGTGAGAAGCTAATTGGAAAACATAAACCCTAACTAGGGTTAGAGGCCTTTAAATGGGAGTTAGAGTTCATTTTCTACAAACATAGATTTGGAGGAACAACTTGAGAATTGACAGAGAAGAATTTCTTTGTGGGATTTTGGAGAGAAGAATTCACGGGCACAAGGATTCACCAATTTTAATTAGCATCAGATTGAGGTAAGAATACATTTATAATGTGGTAAATATTTTATTTGCTTTACCCATTTCTAGGAAGTCATGCACAGTCATGGGGTTTGTTGCAAAAGAATATATATATATATATATATATATATAATATTTTTGAAAGGTGGGGGCCATGACCCTCTCTCCCACCCACCCCCTACTCCCTACCTAAGTAGCTACCTAAGGTAGCACATCTACCAAAGGCATATCACAATTGCCAAAAGCATTATGTGTTCTGTCTAAGGCAGGCATGACTATTCAAGGCAGTGCGCTGCCTGTAAGTAGTGATCCCTAAACAGGGAAATTTTTTTAATTTAAAAGTTTGTTTTTAAATAATTTTTTCCCTTAAAAATAATAATAAAATAAATATATAAATTAGTTATTAAATTTTTTCATATATATATAATATCTTTTTTAAGGAGTTAAATTCAGTTAATTTAAATTTAAATTTAGTAATGTTAAATTTGATTTTTATTGAATTGAATTTAATATAGTTCAAATATGATTATTATTTAATAATATGATAGTTAATTTTTAAAAAAAAAATTAGTAGATGCAATTCTTTTAATGGAATGTGGTAATAAGGTAATTTTGGCATGTAAAATATAATTATTATTGACAAGAATCTTTATTATGCTCTAGTAAACACATAGGTTACTTTGAGAACTCAATCACTTAAAATGAGAAAATGGGACTTACATTTTGATCAAACTAAAATTTAAAATAAAAAACCTTGTCCACTGGAAAGCTTTTACAAATGAAAACTTCACTTTCATGTAAAAAAAACCTTATGTAGTCTATATGGTTGAATAACTATGCTTGTATTCTAAACATTTTCTTGGGGATGTATTTAATCTTGTTATGGGTTATTTGGGGAATCCCTTTTAATTGGACAAATAGGAACATTACTAGAGGCACGGAGTTATGTTTTTGTTCCAGTGATTCATGTCAACAATGATTATTATATGTTTTGCTATGATGACTGGTTCTTTGTAAGCTCATGTATCGTGATTCTTGATATAACCTATTGAGGGTATTTGATATATGATCTATTTATGAACCTAGTTTCTTCTATAGAAGTGAGATGTTTACGGTAATTTTTTATGAGATCCATTTCAATGAGCTTAGGGTAGGTTATCTATGTGTATGTTGGGAAGTGGCTTGCAATAGGGGCTAGAGCCCTAAAGAGACTGCCTGGGTAACTCATTGTAAGTAGTATTAATAAGTGATAACATGATTATTAATGGGGTTTAAAATGAATTAACAAGATATTAGTTTGGTATCTCATCCATACTTTGAGTGCTAGTATAGAATAGGATGGGAGTAGAGGGGGTGCTTGGTTGCGACCTTGCCTTATTAGTATGCCTCATTTGTATGAAAGGACATTGATGCCACATAGAGTCACAAGTTGGGGGGGGGGGGGGGGGGGGAGCGTTCTTGAGAGACTGCCACGGTTACCTTAGAGTTGATTCATGTGATGACACTTATTCATATGCATATTAGGTTTCCTACATGTCTGGTTGCCTCTGGGGTTAGTTGTTACCTTGTGTATTTAGTACCTTTGAGATAGAATACTTTTAGGATCTTGAGACTTAGATTCTTGTTGTGACTTTTGGATTGCTAGGATCCATTTAGGACTTGAGATTATCTCCTCAACATAGTGGGAGTGGGGCCACTTAAGTTCCATGAGGTTGGGATGTCGTGATTTTTTCCCATTGATATTCAATAGTGGACACCGATGCTGGATATACTATTGATGCAATTGTTCCATTATTTCTACTAGATGATTATGTTGCATATTCTTACTCAGATATTTTGTACTTCATTTTTGAGATCCTACAGGATGAAGTTCTTATCATGATGTATATTCTTTTAGCATCTCATACCCTATGACATGTGTAGTGGATAAGTATGCAACCTTTTGTATTTTTATATTCTTTTCTAAGATTGTGCACATGTGGTTATTCTTTTTCTTTT